>CAJUYI010001070.1:0-70802 GCA_910591695.1 Galerucella pusilla | reverse complement strand
AAAAAAAAAAAAAAAAAGTTTAAAATTCGCGCCCAACAAAAATGACTGATGACATAACGAGTACGTTCATAATATATCGAAGACTGACAGTGTACTTGTCAGTCAGACGACGGGGTAAACGCTTCTCGTGGTGCGTTTGTGAATTATTTTTAATTTTTGACTTAATGTGGCTTCTCTATATGGCGACTTCCGTCGAAAGTTGGTTAAATCACTACCACGCTTAACTTCCCTTCTTTTTCTTTCACCTCGTTGGGGTAAACGCTTCTCGTGGTGCGTTTGTGAATTATTTTCAATTTTTGTCCTCAATTTGGCTAGTAGTGGAAAACATTGTATAATATACACCAAGGTGGTGAAGACATTTATAAGCCTCGCACGTTAATCCGCTTGGGGCAAACCCCTCGCAAAATAATTTTGGTGCTCTGACAATAATAATAGTCTTAACCACCTTGGTGTATAATATACTATTCCTTATTTATAACCTTGGTGTGCAGATCTTCACTGTATGCACATGTGTGATTATTCTATTTATTCGTAAAGTAGTACCCAAGGAATGCACCCATGCATATTAGTAATATTATTAAGTTAATAGTTATTTAACCAACAAGAGTATGAATAGAGGCTATTCATCGAGATATTTTAATGATTGAGGTAATCATCCTTTTAATACTCGTGTTAGTTACAAAACTTTTCCGTCGATTGTGGAACAAAATTTGAGAATATTCATTCATTTCATAGATTAGTGATATTGTCGCAGAGAAGGTCGCTAGTTCAAATATCAGTTTTCGTTTTTTAAAATTCGTTTTTAGATGTTTTAACACTAGTAATCATTATAGTTTTGTTGAATAATATAATAAAAACGATGTGTTCGTTAAAAAGTAGAAGTATAGAAGTCAGTTTTACGCCTTTTTTGTTAATATCATTTGGCGTCTTCGGAAACTTACTCCGGCTCACTAACTCGATCCAGAGAGGTCACATGATGAATCACTCCGATCACCTACCCGGGAACTGTAGTTTACGAACTAATAGGTTTCGTTTTTGATCTTACAGCTAAAGTTATAACAAAACATACATCTCTTCTTCAACTTCGTCATCATCTTCGAAAAAATAATCAAATGCCAACGCCGTTTATGGAGCAAGGCCCCTTTGTTCATGTTTGATAAAAGCAATATATTTCATTACCACCAAAAGAATTAGGTTATGTTATATTACCCTTCAATAATGCGCATGCGGTGCTTATAGCGTCTCTACCGACCTACCTCTCGAGGTGGGTTACGAAAAATGAACCTGGGTCAGTCATCCAATCAACAGCTCGGAAGTTTCCGAACACGGGTAGGCAACTCGGGTTAGGTAAACGAACGTGCAGGTTAGGGATCGTGTCAACCCGAGTAAGTTTCCGAAAACGCGTATGTTTGGTTGTCTATACCAAAAACGTTTATTAACAGAATATCGTTTATAATAGGAGTCATTAAAGAAACGCGGTAGGCGGAGAACCTCATTTATTTAATTTTGACATAACTATACATATCATACACTCTATATACTTGTTTGGGAACTATTTTTTTATAAGACCAATACTTTCAAATTTATACCAAAAATGTACACGGTTCATTTTTTAATTGCGGCAAAAATCTTGGCAATAATAATAATGATTACTGATATTACTATTTTCCTCACTTTCAGTTCCTTCTGCCTATGATTTTCCGACCTGTTAACTTGCCACTGTTATGTACACCTCTTTTAGGTCTAAGCAAAATTTCATGCATGTACCTTATCGATAATGGTTTATGTAGCCAAGCTCTTGGATTAGTATTTTATCTGGTCGCTTTTAAAAAAGGATGTTTCACAGTTGTTGTAAATCGTGTTATGTTCGATGTCGATGAATTGTGAATGTAACTGTTATTATAAAGAGTGAGGAAACATTATTTATTACACGTTCTCATCAAATTTTCCAATTATCTAAACAGTTGTTTATCATTTGGAAGATATGTAATATTGAATTTTATATATTCGATTTAAAAAAAAATACGCCTACTTACCCACCAATCTCTTTTATTTCATCAATTTAAACGCGTGCTACATAAACCTTATTACATTGAAAAGATATATTCTATGTATGATGAAAACTAATGTCGTTACAAGAAATAGTTAAAGCTGAGAAAAAGAGAAGATCTGACCATGGAAAGATCTAGTAAGGCTTAGACAATCAAATAGGTAACTATACAACCCATTGAGATTTAATGAATGCACAAGTCAAAGTAAAACTGCACTAAGAGTTTTAACAGGGATCCTAACGTGACATTGTCGCTGGAATGGGCACCTGAAATAGTCCAAAATAGTGGAGAAAGAAGAATGTAGATTTTGTGGTATGCAAGAAGAAACCTCCATACACATACTTGCGAATTGCTCAGCAATTCAGAATATTTCAGAATCCTAGAGGATTATTGGATAGAAGAGGGACATTTCCATAAGTTGAGGCCTGTAGATATCCTAAAATTTCTCCGGTAAATAGGACTAAAGAAGATACTAGTTTCTGAGATTCTCCTCAGAAACTAAGTAGAAGTAAGGGGGCACAATAGATCGTTTGGGTCTCAGTGAATGTCACCCCAAAATACATACATACAATCAAGTTTGTCAAAATTCAATTGCAGAAGTTGAAGCACATTGTTCGTCTCCATTGCAGACTTTTTCTTTTGATAAGGCATATGTACCATTGATTTTGCAAATCATTTGCAAATGAGAAGTATGTGAGCTAAGGTCCCTGAAGTATCTTGATACACAATCCAAGCCAATGAAAAGTCAATTGTCAAATTAGTTACGTTAGTTCAGTTCTATAGATCATGAGGATTTTTTCAAACTCCGCCCAATTTCAAATGGTCCGAGAATAGTTTCAGGGACTGAATAAAGTAGTTCTGCGCAATTCCTGATTGGTCTACGGACTGTCCAGAAACAAAAAACCCTAATAAAGCTATCGACAGTTCGGTCATTCAAGCTGTAACAATCCTTTTTTTAACGTTTTCGTAACAACCTCAAGCCATTCTGGCATGGAAGAAAACGAGAAGACAGGCTCTCTTGCAAGGGAGGGTGCCTGCACGTACTTCTATCGGACCAGAACCTACTATTGGCATCGCAATAAGTTTTGCCAAACAAACACTAAATACCTGGACAGCAAGAAGAGCTTTAGACATCTGGCATAACTTACCAGGATTGGTTCATGCAAAGGCTTTTATACAACCTTCGAAGAATGTCTCCAAACAAATGTTAGACTATAGCAGGCATGACCTACGTTGTCTAACAGGCTTTTTAACAGGCCACTGTCACCACTCACCACACACTTAGCCTAACCTACAACCTCAAAATTATACGACCAAATATTAAACCAAAAAAAATATCAAATAAAAATGATGCAGTGAAAAACACGATTGGATGTATCGTAACTAAGTTATATAAAACGGTTGATCTGCATCAAGCACCTACCTACTCATTTCTTTGGTTGATTATGTTTTTTTTCTGATTATTCGCAATATTTCGGCTTCCTCGACATTGTCATATTTGTCATCAAACATAATTATTTTCAATAAATCCTAACTAGATGCTGTGTACGTGTCTGAAATCTGAAATATGTTCTTGTGTTATTTACCAAGACCAATGCAGCATGCGTGTTTGCCTATAGCCAATAATCCGGCCTTAGGCACGTTTCCAATTATACTATACGCTAACTGAATAAACACATTGCAAGCGTTCGCTGGCTGGTTATTTTTTTTAACTGTTTTTAAGCGGCACGGCGCTACTGCTACAGTTATATATTGTTCGCAAAGTTTACAACACATCATGCACATCATTGCCGTTTATGATAACCACAATATTATAACAGTTTGGTGATGACATACCTTACCTTAGGTTTATAATAAATGTATAGTATAATCGATGTGCAGTAAAACTACTGTTTGGCACTGTGAATTACTATTATTTAAGAAAATTATGTGAGTTACGGATGCATTCGACTTGATACTATTAGGAAGTGCTTTATTTTAGCCGAAAGATCTTATATTCAACTGTATTCTTCGACTTATTTGAAAAATTATATCCTAGAGGGAAGGATTTTGAATTTATCTACAACTGTGAGGGGGCTTAATTGTTTTTTTTCCACTACTAGCTGCGAAGTTGACAATTATTGTTCCTTCTAGCGAACTGAGAAGTTGAATTTCTCTATTAGTGGTTAATAATTTTTTCTATTATTAATCCAGGTCAATAATGGACATATTCAAATATTTTGAGAATTCAGGTATGGTTCAACAAAAACTTGTGCAACATAATTTTGTATACCCAGGATTTTGTCTTCAACATATTTGCTGCTTGAAATTACCTATCATGATAAAATTATTTGAATAAACATGCCATTTGTTTGAAATTCGCGCTCAACCAAGAATGACTGATGACATAACGAGTACGTTCATAATATATCGAAAGCTGACAGTGTACTTGGCATAATAATAATAATAACTTTATTGCTTATAGAAAACAATGTATACAGGTTGGTGTGTGATAATATACAAAAAAAAAAATTTTAAGTCTACAAGACAGTTTGTAATAAAAAATAAAAACAAAATAAAATAAATACATTATTCATCGAGTATAAATGACCTCAATTTGAGAATATTCCAAAGGTAGCAGCTTACAGTTTTTCCCTCAGATAGGTTTATATTTTGTAGAGGATTTACCAATGTTTCCAAATTTTGCAGACAGGATATGTTTTGTTTCATAACTGTATATATCGGACACTCAAACAAAATATGAAAAATAGTTTCTTTCTCGTCCAGATTACAAACAGTGTCATGTTAAAGTAGGATCTATACTATAGATTATGCCGTTTAATGTGAACTTCATTTTAAATTGATTAACCGTACGAGTGATTTAAATTGATTAAAGTTCGAGTGATCTGAATTGGAGACTTCAACAGTAAATAATTGCTTGGTTCACGTGTTGTGGTGAAAGCATTATATAGAGCCATGAAAGGGTACGCTGACGATGTAGCAATATCGGATTGGTGCAGGAAGGTATAATATTTGGAAAACAGTAGTTTTATTTTGTGCTGTTAGATGACCATAAGTTAATTGATTCGATAACTGCAGTGATTCAATGTCAACAAAAAATTGTTTGATTTGGGATGCCCAATTATACTTTGTGGTAGCGGAATTCATAATACGTAGCTGTTGCTCAAAACAAAGTCAGGGATAGCGAAATTTTTCCATTTGAAGAATCTTAAGTAACCAATTTATTGTCATTTTAAAAACATTGTACGACAACTTAACTCTTCCTGTTTCTATCCGAATAACAGAGTCCGGAGTATTAATCGCTACTAAGAGGATTCGTTTTGGGAAATGTATTTGCACCCTTTCTAGTGCATCCAAATAACAAGGACCCCAAACAGAGACACTGTTAAACATAACGCTTAACGCTAGAGATTCAAATAGTTTGATTCTAGGGTACCACATGTCAATTTTTGCCTTACACATCACAGGAATGAGAGCGCCAACGGCTTGTTTACCTTTTTTTACAGTTGCAGTTGACATTTCACTGAATAAGCCAGAGGAAGAAAACGTTACACCTAAATATGTATATGTATTACTCAATTCTATGATCTCGCTCTTAAAATAAAATTTGTAGTTCGGTTTTTGGAATACACCTTCAAAAAACCTAACAATTTTTGTTTTCTTAAGATTAACAGTTGAACGATTGGTGTCAGTATATTTTTCCAAAATTTTCAGTTTCCTTGCAACATTAATTTCAGAATGAGCCAGGATAACGAGATCATCAGCATACAGGAGTTTTAGAACATCATTTTTATTATCGATATTCACTCCTTGAGCTCATTGAGCATAAAAGTAGTCTTCCAAATCGGCGATAAACAGAGCAAATAAAAGGGGACTCAAGGGTTCTCCATGTAGAACACCTAAAGTTAGATCATATAGTTTTGTCAAGCCGTCAGAACCTTTTATTTAAACAGTTGCTTGTGAATAAAGTGTTCTTATTAAGCCAATAATTTTTGACGAGACTCCAAGATTGAATAGTTTCAGCCATAATAAATTGTGCTGGACTGAGTCAAAAGCTCTTTTGAAGTCGACAAAAATTGCAAACACTTTTCGGCTTTTATGTCTAATATGTAGATTAATAACAGAGCTCAAAGTGAAAACATTGTCGATACACCCTCGGCCTGCAGGAAAGCCAGACTGACACTCTGGCATAACTCAGCAGTTATCAACCCATAAAGATAATCTGTTTAGAATAACAGTTGTGAAAATTTTAGTACAGCAATTCACCAAAGCCAAACCTCTATAATTATCAGGTGTATCAGATGGGCCTCCTTTATGCAACATAGACAGTCTGGCAGTCTGACGACGGAGTAAACATTTCTCGTGGTGCGTTTGTAAATTATTTTTAATTTTTGTCTTAAATTTGGCTAGTAGTGGAAAAAATTGTATATACACCATGGTGTTGAAGACATTTATAAACCTCGTATCTCACTCCGCTCGGGGCGAAGCCACTCGCGAAATAATCTTGGTTCTCGGTCAATAATAATCGTCTTCACCACCTTGATGTATGTTGAAAGCAGAACTTCCTAATGTTAAGATCTAGGCAAGCAAGAAAATGTACTAATCGTCTTGAACCATACAGTCAAACCTATTGGAACGGAAAAGAATATATGACGAAACAAACCATGGCACTGGGGCTGGTATGAGTGAACCTAGAAATAAACTTCATTAGCCTTGGTCGATACACAACTATCAGCAATCCAACAACTAGGTCTATACTAGTAAAAAACTGTAAGGAGTCCCTTAACATGCTGACAAAAGACAACAGAGTGTCTCTACTATGGGTGCAGGGAATTAAATAACAGACCAGTTAGCTGAAGAAGGTTCTAAAGGAGCCTCCACAGGTCCGGAACCGTTTTGTGGAATCACAAAGAATTACATAAGAGAGAAAGTCGGAAACTGGCTAGTTAAGGAACACCAACTCAAATGAAGGCTGACACAAGGACACCTCCATACTAAGAGTTTACTGAATAAGGTAGACAAGGAGCTCTCGTCCAGGCTGTTGAAACTGGATAAGAGAAATTTGAAGACAATTACCGACCTGGTAACTGAACACTGTACCCTCTGGAAGCATCTGCACAGGATAGGCAAAGTTAGTGAACCCATGGGCTGAAATGTGAAATTTATACAATGAAACACCTACTCACATACTCTGCTTCTGTGAGAACTCACAAGGACTCAGACGGAAGCACTTTGCAGTGGAAATAATACAACCATCACAACTACTGAAGATCCCTCCAGATAAACTGGTGGCCTATATAGAAGAATCGAAGCTTCTGGAATTGAAGTAGGTATATAAGATGGGTAATGGTACAAAGATTCATTTCAAGTGCCTGGGCTGCTGAGCACAACCAATACGTATGAATGAATTAATGAATGAATGATATATGACCGAGCGGTGGCTCTGACTGTGTGGTGAGATAAGAGGAAAGGGGACCTGGAATAATGGCAAGAAGAATGGACATTGGAATCAAATAAGTCCAAATGAACATGGACGTAATTAAAACAACAAATTTCTACCTCATGCAGTTCTTAACTGGACACTGGTCATCAGGACATATGAATTTGAGATTAAAAAACAAAGGATGACCTGTGCCTGGACACAATTACAAAAAAATGATGAATAAAAAGGAGACAGGGAAGTGGTTGAGGGAGACGGAAGGTTAACAGAGGATGTTATGTTCGCAAAGAACAGTGCCGAGCGTGTCGGACGAAGACCGGGTAGTTTTGGTGCGGTCAGTTCCGTCGTCCTTATATGGGGAAGGTCGAGTGGGGATGGGTTCCTGCGGGAAAAGGTAAAAGAAATACCCAGTGCCCAAGAGCCGACTTCGCTCATAATACGGTTTCCGTTTACAAGGGTTTGTTTACGTTTTATCAATTTGTTAAACCATTCATATATTAGGATAATAAAATTTTTTGGGAAAAATAGACTACTCTAGAGTTTGACACTTAAATATAATGCTATAGTAATTCATATTCATTTTGTGCAATAACACCATTGAAGAGAATAATTTTACAAAAAAAAAATGTCCAACAACCCTATCAGAATGTTAAAATACGTAAGAACAGAGTGAATCGTTAACGCGGATATAAAAATTTCATCAAGAATTGATTATAAGGAAAACATACACTCATCCGTTTACGGTTCAATAAGCCGTAGTATTTATTGGTCGAAGCAAGGCACCGATTTAATTTATTCCAACTATCAGTGCGAAAATCTAACAAGTTCCATTCAAGTCGCAACCCGTTGGTGCATATAAAATCGCTGTTACAATTTTTAGATGTTCGATGTGATATTAACACATACAATTATTTGTATAGGAAGCGTTTATTTTAATATATTACTGGGTTGGTAGGTAGGTAGGTAGGTACCTACATGTAAATGTAATGCCAAGTTTCTTTAGAATATTAATCAAAAGTTTAACATGTTTAGTTAGGTGTAGGTACAGGAAGATCTTTGGAATTTTGTCAACTGGATAAGTAATGCTTATACAAGTTGCGAAAAGTCTTATCGCGACATACGATTTATACAAGTACGACAAGGAAAATATGAGAAAAGCTACTTGAAGCCAGCGATGGGCTACCAAAAACGTCCAGTGTTTAGCGTAGATTGAGGGCGGGTATTATAAACATGTCTTAAAGTTAACTTTGAATTCAACAGTCAAGTTAACTTTTATAGGTTTTAAAATGTCAGTTTTATAAAAGTTTAATTTTCAAATAAAAAGAAGAATAGACTGGAGCATAGAGGAATATTCTCTATGGCTTAGAGTTTTGGCATTTTGACTTTAGTTTTATGGTTTAGTTTTGATATGTCTAAGGGCGGGTATTATAAACATGTCTTGAAGTTAACTTTGAATTTAACTGTCAAGTTAACTTTAGGTTTTAAAATGTCAGTTTTATAAAAGTTACATTTTCAAAAAAAAGAAGAACCTGGAGCATAGAGAAATATTCTCTATGGCCTAGAGTTTTGGCATTTTGACTTTAGTTTTATGGTCTAGTTTTGAGATGTCTGTTTGGTATATTTGTTATTTCGTTCCCAGTGTCGAATTTTTATTTTATTTGTTCCTGTCTGAATGTATAGACGAGCCATAAACTTTTCCAATGAGGAAATTGAATCTCTTCTATCATTAGTGGAAGAATTTAAAGAATGGTGGAGTGCAAAATATCCTATTCATAGCATCTTCTTCATCGTCGGTTAAAAGTTCCTCAAAAATATCTTGGATACCGTTTGTTAACATTGCAAAATTCAAAGAAAACAAAGTAAAGGCAATCAAAATATTCACAATATAATTTTAAGGTTAAAAATGCCCAAATTGTTGACTGAACCGACAGAACAGAGCAACTATCAGATCACGAAAACCTGGTTTTTCCATAAAGTTAACTTTAATCGATATGGTTGCAATAATACCACAGAGTACACCATCTAACAAGAGACGAAAGCTTTGTCGGTTCCTTTGAAGTTGGACTTAAACGGAAATACGTCGGAACTGACAGATATACTACTTGATACCACAGAGTACACCATCTAACTAAGGCAGTGACAACCAAACCACAGAGTACTGAGTAACTGACGGGAACGAACGAAAGGAAGTGTCGACCATGTGTCGACTTGAAATTGACATATATACTAATTAATTCACGCATGTGCACACAAAATTGCGATCACGAAAAGGGCTTTCATTCGCCTCTTGTTAGATGGTGTACTCTGTGATAATACCCTTCTTGGTGTGCGTCATCGTTTGTGACGTATATCCGGGTTTTGGGCATGTCGCTTATTTTATTTGCTATTTTGACATATAGCTAACCTTAAATTTGATAAATAAAATCATCAGGATCGTATTCAGCCAAATTCGAAAAGGCTATGAAATTAATAATTACCAGCTTCTTTTTCTAACTGAAAATACTTGAGAACTTTCAAAATGCTGATGTTTTTCCTTGTATCCATGCATATTTTTGTATTATTTAAATATATCATATTCACTTTTCATAAATAATAATTGACCGTAAACAACAAAGTACAGACCTGACGAGAACTGTCAGTGTGACAGTAGAAAAAGACGTAAGACACATTGCCGCTACGAAAGTAACGCCTTCATAGTATTTTAAACTCCTGATTATAGGGTACGCTTGCGCGTAATCCAAACATCAACCAATCAAATTTTTGTAAGACAAAGATTAGGGTTAACGATTCATTATTGAGATATTTTGATGAGGATTAATCACAGACCTGCCTTCTTGTCCATTTCTTCCTACGCTATGTGTGAGAAAGACACTTACAATCGATGACGCACACCAAGAAGGGTATTATTTTAACCATACCTCTTCCACCCGACAAAGTTAACTATAGCATGTGACGTCATTCTACAAGTTAACTTCTAGTTATATTTCAAAATAGTTTTATAATACCCACCCCAATTTGTATAAATGATATTTTTGTCTCGTTATAGTTAACTTTTTTCGAGTTCATGCACTACTAGGTAAAACTAAACACTTTAATCCGGCAACAGTGTCCTTTACAGCGAGAATTCATATTTAAACTTTTATTCCTTTATCTTTTCGCTACAAAGGTTGATCACGTTGGTAGCGCATGCCATTGTATTTGAAAAAAAAATATTTTCCTGCAACCATATAGGAAATTAACATATATCGCACTCTCTACTCTGGCGGAAAGTTTCTCATATCATCATAGTGACGCGAACCGTGCGCTATGACATCACCCTAGTGTGATATCATATCGCACGGTTCGCATGAATTCGATTAACGTGGTTAAATTTACCTACGTAATAACTACAAATATAGCACAAAACACAAAATCTGTTCAAAAATTATTAAGATTCGCCAAATTTTGTGATAAAAAAAACAACTAGGTACGGCCGGAAATCGAATCAACGGTCTACTCCAGCATTCTCCGAATTGTCATGACGCGGATAGCTGTCAAATGTTCTTATTTTGGGTATATCTATAGTATAGCTGTAGGAATTGAAAAAAAAAATAAAATTATAAAGAATTAAAATGTCTTCTGCGTTATTTTGAAAATATTTTGCACTACAAACTGATTATTTTAAAATTAATCATATGTTGTAGGAAGGTACAGCTATTGATGTTTTCAAATAAATAAAACCATCATATTTCGTAAATTTATCGCGTGATCGTAAAAAATATATACTAATTATAAAAGTGAAAAATAATGAAGTAGAGGCTTATGTTAAAATTCTCAAATTATAACACAAAGCATAGAAATAGTTTTTGTGAAGTGCATGTAAGTGAAATACTTATTACATTAAAGTGTAAACGTATTATAATTGTGAGATAAACTAGAAATAAAAAGTGTTAGTCTCGGTTTTTTATAATAATGCAAGTTGATACTGATAGTAGCCAAAAACCTAAGGTACTTTTAAATATTCATGGCCGTAGGAAAAAAAAGTGTACATAACTCGTTGCAAAGTGAATTTCACTATTTTCATTCCCGCACTCACCGATGTCAACATTATTTCAAAAAAACCATTACATTAAACAATATTTGTTACAATTATCGCATGGTCGTAGGAAAAATAGTGTACATTACTTGTGCGAAAGTGATTTTTCACACTCGTGTGAAGAATGTCACTTTCCGCACTCGTTACGTAATATACTATTACAATGCCTTCAATAACATACTTAGCCTACGAAAAAGTGCTAATTATTTTGGTGGTCATTCGGCTGATGCAATAGTTTTGTTTTTTGTGGCATGTGAAAATCGCCCAATTCCTGTGAATAGAGCCTACTCCCATAGTGAGGATAGTCAATCTGACATGCCCAACGCTGACTGCGAACAATTATTTTTCTCTCTCTTTCAAGTAGTTTTTTCTCATATTTTCCTTGTCGCACTTGTCTAAATCGTATGTCGCGATGAGACTTTTCGCAACCTGTATGTATAGTTTGGCAAGTTTATCTGAAGCTATGCGGTATCGGTGAGAGGCGAGGAAAAACATGGCGCCTATCTGTCAAACGTACAAATGGCGTACGGTACCTATTTTACCAAGTAAAACTAAAAATACAAAGGTAACTGACAATACCAACGCCACTGGATGAATCAATATCAGTCAATTGACGAAGTGAGAGGGAAGATCTCACGCACGCGCTTGCCAATAAGAAGTCAGCTGGTCGATACAAATCACCAATTATGTAATTCGGAGGGTGTGGTCATTATGGTTATCGTACAACGCTGCCAGAGCTTCAAAAAGCCCATAACAAATTTGGAAAAGTGTTCATATTAAATATTCATAAATTGAAAAAATCATGTTAATAGAATAAATCCAAGGAAACAAGCACATTATAAAATTGACGTTCAATCATATTTTTAATATTGTTAATAATAAAAAGACCCTTTTCTAATTATTATCACTACATAGTTAGCACTTCAGTTTTTTCATAGTTAAACGTGGCAATGTCGAATGTTTTCGACTGCATTTCTTTCACGGTTTCAGATAAACTTGCCAAAGTATAAGTATACTAGGGTGACATTTACTGACACCGACGGGATCAAAATCCGTTCCAATCGTAGCTTCAAGGTTCGTCCCAACAGGCTTTTAGGGACCGTTCCAGAATCGTATAGGGTGCAAAGTCAATTTAGGGATGGACACTTCAACTTTATTACCCCTTCTATAAGGTAATTTTTATACCGTCTCAAGAACGATACTATAATTAGTTGGAAAGCGAAAGAAAGACTACACTTGCGCGAGCGATACCTAGAACGGTTCTATTGCTAGTTGGAACGAACCTACAGATTGCGAGAAAGTTTAATATGACATACGATTTACACAAGCACGCAACAGTAATATGAACCATTCTAAATGAAAGAGAGAGAGAGAGAGAGAGACAAGAATAGTATTCTCTGTATGGAATGGAGGAGTGCAGCTTAAGGTCAGTGTGGCCAACAAAAAGTGGTTTTTATGACAAGAGTGACAGTTAATGTCTACCATTCAAATCATAAGATTTTTGCGGATAATTCTATCAAGTCAATATCATGTCAACATTTTATTTCTGTTATTCTGTCAATAGTTATGTCAAATGTCAGTTATATTTGTTTTTGTTGATAATCGTTCACTCGTTTATGTCCATTTCCCATTAATTTTTTGTAGCAGTTCTAGTTAGTTGTATCTCTATTCTTCTAATTACTTTCTCCACTGGCATCTGGCATAACTAGTGACAAATAACAGAAATGAAATGGTGACCTGCCAAAAGTTCCTAGAATTATTGGCCTTCGACAAGTTGAGAATTCAGCTAAAACGTTATTTTAAATTTCAAGATTTACGCTCCGGGGGTGTACACATTGTTTCAATTAAGCAATGTAGACGTTCGCAATGATAAAAAATCTGCAAAAGGCTTATCATTTGAATGGCAGACATTAACTGTCATTCCTGTCATAAAAACCACTTTTTGTTGACCATACTGACCTTAAGCTGAACTCCTCTATCAGATGAGTCTCCTCTACCAAAATAGCTGGGTTGCGGAGGACAGAAAAGTAGACCTAATATAGATCATTGTATTTATTAAATTTTCTTTCAAGTATTTCTCACCAACTTGAATTTCTAATCTATCTGATGTCAACCACTCATTCACAATTGTTGTATTTATTCCGAATCGTTGGGTTTAAAGCAGTTGATTTGATACCATAAAAGGTTATGCATTTAAGTTTTATGATAATCCCAACGGAAAGATTATTCTTCAGTGATACGGTAACTTCGAGTTAAGTGACACAACTTTAGTTGTATTCTGAAATAAAACTTTTCAATTTATTCTTTTCTGCAATCATAAATATTAAAGGTATTCGATACGAAGAGTACGGTACCTGAAATTGAATTTTTATTGAAGATTGAATTGATCAATTTCATTGCGTATACTGATAGCAAAATTTCACGCTTTTATAATCAAACTTGGATCTTCACATTGCATTAACATAAATTGTGCGTAAAAGCTTTTGCTTAAGCGAGATTTATTCTGGTATAATTGGATTTGAGTTAATGCCTTCAACCTTTTTCAAAACTTCTTTGTCTTTGTTATTTCATATATTTTTTTGGAATGGGCAATATTATTGTTTAACGGAATGTGAGGTTTACTTCAGAACAAACGGTTTTCGGACAGCCAAGAAATCCTTGACTATCACAAGCATATCTCCTTCTCATTCAGTTCCAGTTTCACAAACAAATTAACCTCAAAATAAAAATATTATAGTACGTCCATGACAATTCGAAATTTTATAAATTCTTTTTAAAATAATGTTAATAATAATTTTATTATATTGAAACATGTTCCTCAATTCACCTAAATTACATAACCTCATTGTGATTATTACTTTCATCATTAAGTTTATTATTATTAGTGTTAGATGATATTGTATCGGTTTGACATCTTGTTTCAGATCTTTCAGTTTGGTGTCTGCCATTTTTTTCAGAGCAAAAGTTTTGTTGAATGCTTTGAAATCTTCTTGCCTCATGGGGATGTTGGTGCTGTTGACATTTCCTTGTGCAGCTTGTTTGGTTAAATCATTGACTGCTCTATTCGACAGGAATCCAGTATGTCCTACGTAGTAGAGTACATACAGTGTGGAACCCACTTATGGAATAAAATTCTTTGTTATTATTTTAGAAAATTATAAAAAATGACGAGACACGTCAACTTTTGAATTGAGTTGTGCGATATGTGAACATAAATTTGAATGTAAAGGGTGATTCACGCAAGTATGCCATAGTCGGTGTTGTTTTTTTAATGAAACACTCTGTATATTTGCATATTTTTGAAATCCTCTTAATGAACCGATTCCAACAAACTAAATAATGTATGGTCAATTATGAATTATACAGGGAAAAATTTTAAAATTAATAATTTATTACACTAAAATATTGGTACTTTTTTGAAATTAGCTAAATATGGATTTATCAAAAATCTAAGCTAACTAATTATTAGACGTATTTGTATATTAAACAAAACCTGCTACGCCCATGAATTTTATCATAAATACCTAAAAATTGCCTAAAAACGCCAATAATTAGACAAATTCGGTAAATAATGTGGATTTTTTTTAAATCGGTAAATAATGTGGATTGTTTTCTATTCTGTCAGTTGTTGATGTGTGGACAGTTTATACTGAAAAAGTAAAATCTTTGTCAAACACTATTTCCTTGTCGACATAACAATGAAATATTTAACTGAGACTCACCGAATTGAGGTTTTAATGATAATCGGGTACGGACAGAAGTCAAGTTGAAGTGGCAAACTTATTTAATCACAGGTATCCCGAATTGCCTAATATTTCACAAAGTACTGTGTCTAAAATTCATGCACAATTCAGAAAACGTTTGGGCCGGTTTCATAGGCGACCATATTATTGGTCCTATATTTATAGATGGAAATTTGACAGCTGAAAAATATTTAAATATGCTTAGAAATGAAGTTATTCCTGCGTTGGCAAACTTATATTCCAACGCAATAGATCCTAGCTTACCGAATGAAAATGTTTGGTTGCAGCAAGACGGGGCAACACCCCATTATGCTTTAATGGTAAGTACTTATTTAGATGAAATCTTCCCCAATAAAGGGATTGGACGAAGAGGTACTATTTAGTGGCCAGCTAGATCGCCAGACCTCACGCCGTTAGATTTTTTCTGTGGGGTTATCTCAAGAACAAAGTATATGCAACATAACCAACTAGCATTGTAGACCTCAAAGACAGGATAACTACAGAACTACGGAATATTTCACCTCAAACTTTAAACAAAGGTAAGGAGGAGTTCTATAGGAGACTGTGCTATTGCCAACAACTAGGTGGAGAACATTTTGAGCACTTATTTTAATGTATTAAAATCAAATACATCAGGTATTTTATTTATGTGTTTAATAACTGTAAAAATAAAAATTTCACCCTGTTTAATTCATAATTGACCATACATTATTCAGTTTGTTGGAATCGGTTCATTAAGAGGATTTCAAAAATATGCAAATATACAGGGTGTTTCGTTGAAAAAAACAACACCAACTATGGCATACTTGCGGGAATCAGTACATTTACATTTATGTTTACATAACGCACAACTCAATTCAAAAGTTGACGTGTCTCGGTATAATTAAAATTTTCTTAAATAGTGACATAAAGAATTTTATTCCATAAGTGGTTTCCACACTGTATTGGTGTACACGTTATCGATTGTTAATGTCCTAACACATTACGTTGGAAGAAATGGAAAAAAAGGCAGATCTGTGATTAATTCTAATCTAAATATCACAATAATGAACCGTTTAAATGTATTACAAAAGTTAATTCTAATCTTTGACTCCGATTGTATCGGCAGTATCGGCCGTATCGGCAATGTGTCTTACGTCTTTTTCTGGTACTGATAATGGAAACTTATGATAATATACAAGTCCGGAATATTGTACTAAAATAGGTGTCAATAGCTGTATTGAATAAATAATTGATCGCATCTCTCTTAATACGAAAATAAGATCTACAACCGGCTCCGTCCGGCTTCTGTGAATTATGTATATCTTAAAAAAATCTACAATGTTTATAGTTATTGCCTTATTGAAAATCTTTAATCGACCGTTAGATGGGATGTTTATGCGTTGTCTACATCGAAGGCATTGATGACCTTTGAATTGTTAAAGAACAAAATAGCTTTCTAACGTCGGAACAGAAAACTAATGGAAAATAGTTGCTCATCAATATGTCAGCTGTGTCTTGTTTAATAGATTGCAACTATCAACTACCGAGACCGACGATGTTCAGTAGATTGTGGAATTTGGCAAATTCATTACAAATTCCCATACCCTACAAAGGCATTTCGATATGTTCTACACAAATATTTTAATTAAATGTTCTGGTTTCGCTGTAGAGACTAATAGTATTGTACATTCAATAGCCTTCTTGTTGTGCATCATCGTTTGTGACGTATATCCGGGTTTTGGGTAGGTATGTCGTTTATTTTATTTCCTTTTTTGACATAATATAGTGTGGCGAAATTTATATATAATAACTATCTTATAATTATAATATGTTTATTAATTTTAGGGTTCGTTATCCGAAGATAAAACACTTGTCAAACTCACTCAATCACTCTCACTTCTTACATTTCTCTCGACCCAACCTCCAATTTTGACAAACATGCCAAGTGATTTTTAAAAATGTCATTCATGAAATTTTGATTTTTACAATAAATGCGGTGATAATTTTATCGATTGAAAATTTCATCTCAATAGTTATGGTTGAAATAATAACCTTAATAACCTTAATAACGTCGTTATTAATATCGAGCAGAATAATTATTTAAAAATAAAATTAACAATAAAAAAAACTTCTTCAGGAATCGATTCCGGGTCTACCGCGTGAGAGTGTGGTTTGCTTTACTACTCGACCATCGAGGAATATGCAAATTGCTTATCTATAGCGTCAGATGTATTACATAATTTTTGCTTAAGGAACTAAAGTTCCTACCGTGTGTCCCGTTGAAGACAACCTCCATAGTTCACAGTTTATATAATAATTGTCAACAATACACAGAAACAAAAACACCCGCACTCTATTACGTTAAACTAGCTAAGACGTAGTTCCTTAAACCAGAAATTCGCGAAAAATTCGATATATTCCATTGTACAGTATGCGACAATCCGCTGAACAGCGAAATAAATATTCTGTTGAAATTACAGCTTACTTTTAGAAAGTCAACGAGGGGAAGTGTCCGTCGCGGGTGTTTGAAAGAGCTCGCGGAGTCGGTTCGTATAGGCCATCTATATAAAATATCAAAGATCGCGCGAAATGGATTCCTTATTCCGTCGGTGGACTCTACTTGTGCTTTGGTTTGTTATTCAAGTTGTGGGTTTTTGCGCTAGCAGTTTATTTATGATTATAACAATCCGATTTCCTTGCCACCACCGCTTTTTCCCTTTACAGGGGGTTTCAGGAAAAAATAATCTTTTAAAAGTTGTACTAACCGGTTCCTCAACGGAGAGGGGTTGAGGTAAATTAAATAAACAATCATTTGCGGTTTCGATAAATGTTTAATGCTAATTAAATAGATAGTCACACAGTTTTAACGACCTACACCAGTCTGGGTGTAGAGTGGGCCTGATAGTAGGTGGTTCGTCCAGTAGACCTTACTGCTAGCTGTCGATGTCAAATGACAATCGAGAGCACGTTGTTGAATTTTAGACTAACCTAGTAATATATCAACTAATAAAATGGGTAAAACTAATAAACACAAATGGTCTCAGCTAGTCCCAAAAGGTTACATGGGTGTATGGGAAGTTTAAACTCCCTACAGAATTGGGCGATATAACCAATAGTCTCTGCAATTGTTGTCTTCAATCTATACAGCAAACACAGGACAGATAGTGATAAATAGGAATGGTCTTACTTGCAAGGCTCCAGGTGCTGTATAGTCGATAGGTCGGAGGAACTAGGCGAAGGGGCCTGGCCCTCTTATGGTGAGTTCTCTGCTACTCGTAGATCTATCTGTTAATTATTCCTATTGCCTTAAAGAAAAGACGTCTGTGTAGATGACGAGGAAGGGTGATGAGGACAACGATGATTCAGACCACGACTAGATCTATGAAGACGACCGTGAATAAGACCATGAATTAGACCATGAATATGAATAGGACCATGAATAGGACCCGGAATATGACCCGGAATAAGAGATCTGAAATACGAGACTCCCATGATGACTAGGTCAGTAAGATAGAAGAGCGGGTACTTACCAGGGATGGAGTGTGACCTCAATGTTTTTTTCCTTTTCCTGTTAGAAGGAAATCTGCTAGCTGCGATTGAATAGCCACTTAAGGTATTACTTAATATATCTAACAGGTTTTAGTTGTAGCTGGGCTAGATCCGAAATTATTTCGAAAGAGCACAAAGAGAGTGACCACTTTAAAGCACCAGAACACAAAAAAGGAGGATTATGGACCAACCCAAACCTCACAAAGTCAAGGTCGGTCTTCTTCTACTTAATACCCCTTAGTATCAGGTAGGAAGGTCAAAGGTTAACTTAATAGGTAGCTGGACAGTTCATTGAACTTTACTTAATAGGTCAGAGGCCTCTTGAAGATTGATAAGAAATTTGTTACTTGTCAGAAAATGTAAACACAATCAAATAAAGTATGGTAATAATGAATTATTCTCAACTATTTCTGAAGTAGTGGATGGTATCAGAGCAATATAAACAGGGTGGGTGGTGCTGGATCTCTTTCACATTCGTAAAAACTATTTATATTGATAAAATTAAATGTTCAACATCAAAAACTATCTGATAAATGTTGAATTGAAACCGTTACACCTTACAGAATATATTATAAATTTTATATTAAAAAAATAATAAAAAGAGATGCAGCGCTTATGTACTAGCCGCCACTGATATTTGCATCAATTAACGATCAAAAAGAATTGCTAGAATATTATTTATTTTATTCAACTTTACTGAGATTATAATGTAATTATCTAAATTTATCTGTTATTAAAACTAATTACATTATATTAGTTGAAACTGTTAAGTACGTGAATCACATTTTATTATGATTATAAATTTTGTCTAGAAATGAGCATCATTTACGTTAACTGTTCAATCGGTTTCGAATCGTAAATAATATATAATAACCAGCTTGAACAAAATGACTTCATTAATATGTTTACACACGGAGTTTGGATTTCCATTTTTTTAACGAAGAATTCAATTAGATAAGAAATCGTTACAAATGTCGGAGAAGACTGTCCGTTTAGAAGGAAATAGAGGCAATCAATTTTCTTTTCAATTTTATTATAAAAATGCACTGACCGTCAAAAAAACCAAACACCAAGTGCGAGCTTGACTCGCGCACGAAGGGTTACCGTACCATTATAGATAATAATATAACTCAATATTCTCTGAATATTGCATGCGTCTACCTGTTGCCGAATACTGCTTTAGCTTTTTCCTCAGAGATAGCACCAGGATATTATTTTTAAAAATCACTTTTATTGTATGGCGACAACAGAAATACATCATCTGTGGAAATTTCAACAGTCTAACTATTACTGTTCATAAGATACATCTTGGTGACAGACAGACATACGGACGGAGAGCGAGGTCATAGTAATAGGGTCCGTTTCTTTTCCTTTGGGTACGGAAGAATTGTAAGTTTTTGTTTTATTGAACTTCTTAGGAAATTTAAATTATCAGTCTTAGAACGACAGCTTTCGTGCATAAAAACGTTTCTCCCTCACTTCCAGCTACCGATATGAACCAAATAATTTACAATAATTCACGATAGCCTTATGCCTTCAGTGAGAAAATATGTGCCCCCCATTTGTAAAAAATTTTATGATACGATGTTGCGTTTGATTCTTGTTCAGATTATTTATTTTTTTATTGATTAGTTCGATATACCTTATTCAGACTGTTCTGTTTCGTTTGATTATCGTTGGGTTGTGATATTGACTGCGGATTCTTACGGTTCCATTAGCCTAACCAATTTACTGAAGTGTTAGTACGCACTTTATTTATTGATTAGTTCTATTATACCCATATTATACCTAACCAATGAAGAAGTTTTTTTTATTGGTGAACCATTTTACCTATTTAAAGCACGCCTTAGCGTGTTTAAATCGAACTTTAAGAAACGCGCGTGTTTTGAAGTTACCGTGGCAACATCAACGACTCGAGAAACGAAGTCTAAATCTATGGTCTAAATTATGTCTAAATGACAATTTTTTATTATTGATCTGACAGGAGTAGTCTGTAACGTCAAAACTTTTATTCGAACAATATTTAACTATGTCAAATTTATAAATTAAAATGGAAAGTGCCGTTGGTATTGTTTGAAATATTAATATTTCGATTTTTAAATCTTAGGAAATGGTATTTAAATTAATACTATTGACATTCACAGAACTCAATAAGGTTGAACTTCCATCAAAATACAAATTAGTTTATGTTTTTCTCATTTCCATGACATGTATTTAAGTAGTAACGATTCGATATTTGGAATCGATAACCAAATATCGATACCATAAATGTCAACTGTTGAGAGATATGTAAACAAAGTCAAACTTGCTAAAAATGTAACTCTAAATTTAAAAAAAAAGGTAGAACGTGTCGCGGGACACACGGTAGGAACTTTAGTTCCTTTGAAGCAAAATTTATGTATTACATCTGACGTTATAGATAAACAATTTGCATATTCTTTGGTGGTTGAGTAGTAACCACACCAGACTCTCACGCGGTAGACCCGGGTTCGATTCCCCGCGAGGAATTTTTTTTTATTGTTAATTTTATTTTTAAATAATCATTCTGCTTGATATTAATAACGAAAACAGGTAGACGTTTGAAATATTTAGCAGAATATTCATTATTATAGATAACGGTACGGTACCCTTCATGAGGGAGTCCGACTGGCAACATCTACTTTTTTTTTCCCCCTTTGGAGCCGTCCTTTCGCCGGTACCACCTCAACCTCCTGGGCTTATTGTGGATACTCCTAGTGTTCTGACTACAACCTATTCAGCCAATCCGTTCCCTGTATTAGCTCATACAGGTTCTTAGCTGGTTGATTGTAGAAGTCTTCTGGAGTCATTTGGGTTCTACCATAAAGTTTCTGCCTTCTGTGGTCCAGCGACTCACAGTTGCATAGTATATGCAGAGCTGTTTCGGTATCCTTTTTGCATCTTCTGCATGTAAGGTCTCCGTTGTACAGCCCTATTTTGTTTAGGTGCTCCTTTGTGGGAAAGTGTCCCGTAAGTAGCCCCGTAGTGGTGCGCAGTTTGTTCCTGCTCATTGAGAGCAGTTCTTTCGCTACTTTTTCTGATGGTTCTTCTATGAATTTCTTCCCATGTATTTGCCCAGTCGGCAACATCTACTTAAAACAGCATCGTATATTTAAAAAAGGAAATCGTAGCATTATACAAATTGGACATTCAAGAACTGTACGTTTACCACAAAATTAGTGGAAACATAAAATTGAATTGTTAAATTTTTAATTTGAAGTTATATTACAGTTTATAGAAATTTTTATTTTCTACATTTTTTCCTAAGTGGGTCGTAGAAAAAATATGCTGCTCGACTCGTGTGGATTGTCCATATCGCACTTGAACGATTGAGCACTCCGCCTACGACGTCGTGCTCCATCTTCGTCCTCGTGCGATATGGCCATCATATCCACACTAGTTGCACAAACTACAATTTCTTTCAAAATATGCCCTTTTACATTTAAAAACTACCTGCCAAATGTCAAATCAATTTATGCATCCATTTTAAAGTTATCGAATTAAAACATCCAAGTTTTCAAAATTTCAACACCCTGTATTTTGAAAAGTAGCTAGACCCCTTAATCGCGCAAAAAAAATTATGGAAATAATAGTAAACATTTATCCGAACAAATTCAAGTAGATCACTAGCACTGCGAATACCAGCTTTGCATAGAATTTCAATATAGCATCGGTGGTTCAGTGGTTAGAATGCTCGCATTGCACGCGGGCGGCTCGGGTTCGAATCCCGGCAGGAGAGGCTTCGCTGCTTCGTAAACGAGAGAGAGACTAATGAGGCACAAGCACGCAAGCAAGGCACATAACGAAGCAACGTAACATAACGTAGCGTAACGTAACGCGTAACGGTCAGATCTTTTGCGTCGCGACCCCTGGTCGCTCAAACAAAACCTGGCGTAAAGAACTAAAGTTCCAAAAAATTTATATTGGACCAAAACTAAAACTACCGTTTGCTCTAAATGTCTATATTTTCAAATTACATGACTGTATTAATGTCATGAAAAAGAAGGGTCAAGTTTCTATGGAAAGCAACAAAATATGAACTGGTTATAGGTTGTCGATGCAAAACTGAAAATTACCCGAACTTACTATTCAAATTATCAGAATTTGTCAAAATTACCAAAAGGACACATTGGTTATTTAAATAAAGTCTTCGACCCCAGTCAATATGGAAAATCCCCAAAAACAATAGCCATTTTATATATCCCTTCTACAAAATATTCGAAAAACTATTGGATCCAAATTAGTGAAATTGTCTAAAAATCGGATAATCATCCTCGCATTGACAACACTGATACAGAATGAATAAAATGATGTATGTTGATGAAATCACTCGGTCATATTATTTCGATTATATTTTACAATTACTAATGGACAATCGTTAACATTGGCTCTTGATTGGCTGCTTGCGATGACCTTATTTTAGTTCGCATATTTTCCGGGGCTCATGTTTGGTTCTGACAGCATACATCACGAACTCAACCATTTGACATTTAGTTCTTATTTCCATCTATGATTTGCATTTCTTGTTGTTGTAGTAGTTATAGACCAGTAGTTATAATTTCAAAGTGCACCAATAAAAAAAATAGCGTAAAATATTCGTGGATAACTGGTCTTTAAAACACTTGCTCCAAAAATCGCGCGTGTTTTAAAGACCTTAATATCCACAAATAAATAAAATATACTATTTTTTTTTGAAAAATAATAGCAGCTCTTCTTTTTTTATAAGAGTTCCTCCCATTTTGGTGACAATAATAACCGTCTACGTGCAAGGTTCAATTTCAAATTTCAAAAAATCTAAAGTAAATATTTGTTCCTATATTGATAAGAAAGATGAGTTGTTGGCCATAGTACGGCTGCAAAATAACAATAATTTAACTATAAGTAAATGACGAGTTTTTCCAATTTTTCTCAAAACTAAGAAATGTGCACATGGTCGGTTATTGCACCGGGCCCTTCAATTATACAATTATTTATGTTATAATTGTGAGCTAGCTTGTGCTCATAACCAAATTTTGGGAATAAATATTGAAATATTTAAATTTGGATACTTCTATTTAAATTTTCACTTCTTTTAATTAACAAACAAACAAAAAAATCAATACAGGATAGAAACGACCAATTAAATAAACTTATTATAACGGATGGCCAAAAAAAATCCATATTCAAATATTATTTTTCAAGTTCAACAACCGCTACTGCTGACCGATTTTATTGGAGTTTTTATTTTATAATGAATATTATTTCAAGAAAAAACATAAAACTGTTAAATGATGCATTACATAAGCTGTGTTATTTATAAGATTCGACATAGGATTCCTGTACAAAACTGTCAAACGCGAGCTAACTTTTTTACCAAATGACGTTAATAAAAAATAATAGCAGATTCGGAAAGGTCGTTGAAAAATAAGTTCAAATGCACTTTTGATTTTCTTAAATTCGCGCTGTCTTGATAAAAAATTGAAATTTATATTTAAAAGTCGAACTCCATTTTCATACCACCAAATGGACTCATTTACATATTTTTATTTATTTTACCATTAGGAAGAGCACATCATTTTTAGGCTCTGTGCAAAAAATTAGACGTGAGCGAGACTCCTAAGTCGCCTAAAAAAAGAATAAACATTAAACAGCGCTCCTCTCCGAATTTCAGGCGCGACGTCATCGCATATGAAATCTCTCGTTGAGAGAGCGGACACCGCGCCGATCGGTTTTCGGTTAGATGACTACTTCGCTAGTAATAGTGGGTATTTTGGTAGCTTATATGCCTATTATTTATTATACATTTTAGCAAACTTTAAACAGTGCTATGTTTGTGAAATAAGAAAGTTTAGAAATAATTTAAACTATTCGACACAATGGACCAAAGCCAGAGTAAAAAAAGCTATAAATATTGTGCGGTTCTAGAATGTAAAAGTACTACTGCTTTATGTCCCTATTACCCAAATTTATTAATCATAGAGAAAGACAATATTCAAATGGAGAAAATGATTTCTTTAAGCGTGAAACCTTTATTATTTAGTAGGGTGTATAATTTTTACAAGTCCTGCCAAGTACCTATGACAATAATATGTCTAATAATTTTAAATTCTTCAAATAAAATCTACACTAACTCAGAAAGGAGATACATTTTATCTAGGTTATTTGGGTCAAATCTTTTGAACTTTTGAACACCCTATACCTATATAAGTGTATCTATATTATAATAATATAGAATGAATAGGAAACTTGAAAACACAAACCACTTACCGTGAATGTCATCTATACATATACGAAGATCTTCTCTGAAGGCGGGTAGATGAGGATGGCATCGGCAAGTGCACATATCTTGATTGGATATTGCGGTAGCAGTGCCACTGCTTATGCCTACGCAAGTCTCCGGTATGCATTTTGTATTGGAATCTGAAAAATATAACGTCGAGGTAATAAACATTAATGCTACAAACAATGAAACTAGTGAATAAATGGCGAATCGAATTCATAGGTATTGTCTAAATAATAAAAATATTGCAAAACAAAGGTAGATGAAAAGAAAAATGATTTGTATGGCTTTTTTTTGTATGTTATGGCGAATTTAAGCAAAATATTTAGAAATAAATATATTTTTAAATTGGCGGAATTTTAAAACTGACAGATCGAACGTGAAGATATGGTGAAGATGTTCGAATAGGTGATGTCCACCAACGCAAGACGCAAGATAGGTCAGAGTAAAGGTTTGTTCGCGTGTGAAATTCAGAACCAGTTCAGGGACTTTTCGCATGCGCATTTTAAGAAGTGGCGTTCACGGTTAAATAATTCTGAATTCTCAATAATAGTTCGTTTTTCACGGTTCATATCGGATTGGTTCGTATTCGAGTCGGAATCAGTACTAGTGGTTCTCTGATTTTGGTAAGAACTGAAAATTCTGTTCGACTGCTCATACGCAAATGATCGATATATCAAAAAACGTTAGTTGGTTATTTTTGACGAGTCATGTATTTGACCTTCTCACTAAAAGACACAGTAGCGTACTGTCTCATTGTTTTAACATATGAAATAGTTTAAAATTGATCTCAATATAATCCACGAAAATTTGAACAAAATCCATCTATTTAACACTATCGTAACACCCTGTATATTATTGTTCATATTTCCACATACCAAAAGCATTGCAATAAACTAGTTTGATGTAATAATACAGCTTTACGAGAATCGCCCACTTGGCTTTTATACGACTACTTTAACTACTAAGTGGTTGTCAGCGCACTCATTCATATTTTTTTTTTGTTTTAATTGCTACGATTATTAGCCGCTTTAATTATGTTCCTAGCACGTATTTTCTTTTTAGTAATCAACGTGGTTGTCACATTTACCGCTTTCGGTCGCTTTATAGTCGTTTGATGTTTTTATTACTGCTGTCAAATAATTTCTTTGCTTTCCTTTATTTTTCTTTATTCCGATCTTCTGCATTAATTCTGATATTTACTATTATTAATGCAAACACGTATTGGGCCTGTAGGAGAGCCATTGGTCCGAGGTGGGGACTGACCCCCAAAACGATCATATGGTTCTATAGAGTGATTATGCTGCCTATGCTCACATATGCGGCTCTGGTCTGGTGGCCGAGGGTAACCTTGGTCACGGCTAGATCACAACTGGCACGCCTTCAAAGGGTGGTCAGTTTGGGGGCAACTGGCTGAATGAGGACTACACCAACTGTTGCGATGGAAGTGATCCTTGGTCTTCGGCCTCTTCACCATGTGATCGAGGCTGAGGCGGGGAGGGCTTTCATGCGCTTGAAACGGCTGAGATACGTGCGAAGAGGAAAAGAGTGCAGGCACGTCAAGAAGCTCCGGCTCCTGGAAGATATTCTAGTTCTGGCTCGAGCGGCTGATGAATGCCGTGGTCAGTGGCGGATTTGCCATAAGGCCCAGTAGGCCCGGGCCTAGGGCGGCCAGATACGAAGGGCGGCAATCGTGCCAAAAAAACTCAGTGATGATAACAAGAAATAACTCAAATGCAAAGTATCTCAAAATATTTTAGAGGCTCGCGTACCGTACGTATGATTATAATCTTCCTAAATCACTATTTTTGAGTATTAAAGTATAAATACTTTCGTACATCGTGCTTAAAAAATAGTTCGTACGGAAAATATTATAAACTAGCTTTATAAGCTAGCTTTTAGTTAACAATTTTCTGAATCAAATAAAAGTGGCAATAAAGTAAATTCATGAATTATGTATCTAGTCTCTAATGATCGGTGCTGAGAAAAGGGCGGCACATGGCCTGGGGCCTAGAGCGGCTAGGACTGCAAATCCGCCACTGGCCGTGGTCCGGCCGGGATAGAGAGTCCTGGGAAAAAGAGAGGAATACACAGCCTAATGGGACCGTCTGGTACACAGATGGCTCATGCTCCAGTGATAGAGCAGGGGCTGGAATTTACTCCAGGAACCCAAGAACACAAGTTTGTGTACCATTGGGTGATGGTGTATCTGCATATCAGGCCGAGATATATGCTATCTTGGAATGTGCGCAGATGAACTTAGACAGAGGTTATGTGGATCGACGCATAACCATATACTCCGACAGTCAGGCAGCAATTAAAGCCCGGAGTGGGTATACCAGCAATTCAGGACTTGCTAACGAATGTCGAGAACGACTTGCTAATCTTGCAAGGCGGAACGTGGTGCGGCTAGAATGGATTCCAGCCCACTCTGATTTTGAAGGCAACGAGATGGCGGATGCACTGGCTGCGGAAGGGGCGGCAGCTCCTTTCTGCGGCCCGGGCCCGACCCTGGGCCTAACAAAACAAAAAATACGCATGGAGACGAAGAAGTGGCTGAGGAATCAGCACTTCGCTCATTGGAATGCTCTGCAGGGTCCTAGACAATCCAAACTTCTACTGAAGGGATGGACTAATGGACACGCTAGGGCAGCTACTGAACTACCAAGGAGTAGGCTAAAGGAAATAGCAGGACTCCTAACAGGGCACTGCTGTATGAGGAAACACCTCCACAACTTAGGAGTAGAGGAAAGTTCCCTATGTAGGGGTTGGGGCATGACTGACGAAACGTCAGTCCATGTTCTCTTAGAGTGTCCACACTGGGCTGGCGAATCTTCGGAGTCCATGTTATGGCCCCTGGAGACACAAGCAGACATCCATTGAAAAAGGTTGTGGCCTTTATTGAAGGGCTCGGCTTCATGGATGTCTAGGTAGCAGGAATGGCACAATGGACCCGCCAGTGGCCTCAGTGCCGGAACCTTGGCTCGAGTTTGTCCAGGAGAAGGATCGCCTGCACATTTAGTAGTAGTAAGCAACTTTCAAATATTTTCTTTACCAATATCGTTAAATGATAAGTAGATTATTTTTCACTCAACACCAATATCTTACAACTGAATCATTAATATATTAGAATAAAGTTATGACATTAAATGCTTGGAATGGATAACGAAATTTTCAATATTTTCAGCTACAAAAATAAGGAAGTTTAATAAACACTTTTTCCTACAATCACTATGCAAAACACGCTTTTCTAAACAAATTTTATACGCAAAGCAGGCATTTTCTTAATTCTTTTGATAACCGTTGAAAAAGTAATGCGAAAAGTACACGCCATGGCATTTTTAAGCACCGAAATGTCAAACAAAACTACCTATGACCTATCAACTTTTTTTGACAATTCAACCTAATAGTGAATTTCTTAAATTTAAACCAAAAGTAAGTAAACTATTTATTTCATTATTTATTTTAATTTATCTATTATAAAAACATTAACCTATTAAGAATTATTTTAGGAATTATGAACCAAGATCAAAATAATAATAGTACAAAATTGTTCAAATTTTACAATTAATTATACATTCAACTGATTTTTCTATTTATTTTCATATTGTGAGTTCTTTCTGCTCAATGTTTGAATGGAATAACTATATATTAATTACTGTATTTCTTTCATTACTAGAAATGTGGTTGTAGAAAAAATATTGTGTACAACTTGTACGCAAATCAATTTTCCCACTCGCTAGATTTGCATAAACTTCTACGCTCGTGGGAAAAGTGACGCTTTGCGCACTAGTTGTACAAACTACTATTTTCTACTATCGTGCGGAAAAGTGAACTTTTCCGCTCTCTTTTTAGTGTGGAAAGAAAGTAAATTTGTTTTGTTTTTGGGGAGTAAACTGACAATTAAACATTTGAAATATACATTTGTATGATTGTAGTTTTCCAAATGACTAAAAAATTAATAAATCTATTATAACTCTGCCATAATTTTCCATAGAAAAAACGTATTTTCAATAAAATTTTTCAATGGCCTTGGTATAAGCCTCATCAAATAATAATAATCAATTTGTTGATATGTATTTAACAATAAATGTTTCTTTATGTTAACTTTTGGGTTATTTTCCGTTTTTCCTTAGGTACTTATTGTAATTTTTTATCATCATTTACTGAAATTCTTTCTATTGTAAACTGATATTATAAATATATAATCTATTATTATTGTATTGGTCTTTAGACTCAGCCTATTCTACATATAGTGCTACATAAAAACATACTAACACATATAATTTCGATAAAAATATAGAAAATTAGAGTCATTTGGTTAAACAATAGCTCATTATTTTTAATAATGAATGGTGTACCTCTTCCAAAAACAGAAGCCAAAACTTATATTTATATATTTTTCACAATATTTGTTAAGCTGTTGAATTAACTTAAACAATTCATAAATTGAGTTGAGCAATTAAAACTTTGTCGAAACAAGTCATAAAAATAAACAATTATTATTTGAGATTCTTTGGTTTCACCTTTTTGCGTGTAGTTAACATTTAATTTACATTTTTTGAACAATTTTCTCAGTGTAACTTGATCCGTTATCTGTCAACGTCAGTTTGAAGGTCACGAAATTTTGCCCCCAAAACATCAAAGGATTTACGCCGGCTTTCGTTTCTTGTTTGGCTGGTGTATTCGGTGGACAGACGACGGGGTAAACGCTTCTCGTGGTGCGTTTGTGAAATAATTTTAATTTTTGTCTTAAATTTGGTTAGTAGTACACTAAATCGTCAGAAATACACACATTTATATTGTTATAATTTTCTTTCATCACTCGTATAGACGCAACCCAAACTGTTTTTCAAACCGTACGCATATATGACTAATAAATATTTTATACGAATGAGTGAAAACCTTTTCGATATTTCCTATTGACTATTTACACTTTATTGAGGAAATGGATGGTAACACGCTTTACCATTATACCTATACAAGAATTTGTTAGAAACAGATGGAAACAATGATAGCAGCGGGTATCTTACATGTCAAGATTCTTCTTTTAAAACATGTTGCGTTTACTGTTTATTGATCATGAACGTACTGCCATAAAACGCGGACTGGTACAATACAAATTAACGAGAACTTCAAACACGCTCGTTTATTAAACTAGTGAATACTTATTACATTACGAGTACCATTTAAATATTTGTTTTGCCAATTGTCAGGTTAAACTAGAAAAATTTGCAAACAATGAAGAAGCCATAAAGGGAAGTGTTTTTTAAAAAATTGGTTTTTTAGCATGAGAAGTACCACAATTTCTTTTTTCTTTTTACGTTAGTTATATGTAACATATATGGAACAAAAAGTTACTAGTTATCTAATTTATTTACAGTTTCCTTCAAAGAAAATGTCATTTTAGTGAAGTGCGTTATCAATAGATGTCACTAAAATGACATTTTCTTTACAGAAAACTGTAAATACATTCTTAGTGAACGTTCTTTGCTCCTTGATTTTCAAAGACTGTGTGAGGCGATATAATAGTATTGGAAAAATTACTAGATTTGAGTACGTCGTAAATTAATATTAATTGATATTAATGCCCGAGTGCACCAGCTTAGCTTCAATGTTGGAGCTTATTTTATTCAGCTTATTTATAATCCCAATTTTTCATTGAATCAAGTTTTGCTTGATAAAGCCACGCTTATATAACGCAAGTTAAAGTGTCCTAAGAGTACACACCTAATATGTTTTATTGGTAATAAGCAAATTATTGCTGTATGAATTGATAAAAAAATGCACTTAAGTTCTTTGCATATTTATTTAGTAGAATACAAATGGTTTCAAATTTAAACTTAGCTAAAACGCTTTTTTCTTTGTTTACAGAGTATTTTATACGTGCGGACCCTTGGCAATGGCTTATCCTAAGAGTACGCAGATCCATTCTCAAGAGAGTGCAAACTAACTACCTACAGAAGTCGCAGAAAAATGGAGTGCCTGAATTAAAGGAACACTTATCGAGCCACCACTGGCTGCACTAAAAAACAATGTATAAGGTACATGATATTTGACTAGCTGGATAAGTACGATTAAAATTCTCAAACACTAAGCACCCAGTCTGTCTGCGTGGTTAGGAAGATTTAGTACGTAATAGCCGATCAAAATCGATAATTTTTGAAAGAAAAAAAATGATAAGACTCACGGATAAAAGTTGTGTCAATATGTAGGATTTGTTGTTAGGAAATGTGTGAATTATTTGCAGACATTTTCATGGAAGTAAACGGCAACAAGGTGGTGTTTTTTTTGTAAAAAAAAAATGATAAGCCTTATGATTAAAAGTTACGCCAAATAATTATTTAACATTAATTAAAACTAAATCCAAAATGGCAGACAAAAAAACGAATGATAACACCGAGGCAGAAGCCGATGAACATCGTGGTCCCGAGCACGCTTCACTTCACTTGACTTCAATTTTCAATGGAAACAATTTAGAGAGGGATCATTTTCTAGCTAAAAGCATGCTCTTTCTAATGGTGTAAATTAAAACATTATAAAAATTAATAACCATGAACAATTTGAGTATAAAATATAATAATCATACGAAATGCTCAGACATGTGGATAATTAAAATATTTATTTTATTAGCAAATATTTTTAGTTGTCCATATATATTTGTTTATAGAAAATTCATTTTTATGTTTTTTAACCACTTCAGAGCACATTTAAAAACAAATTTTCTTCATGTGCTCGTAGATAAACTTTTGTATAACACTTGTGCGTGAAGTACTTTTGCGCACTCGTTGCGAAAAAGGCACTCGCTACGCTCGTTCCTTGCATTTTCGCAGCTCGTGCGCAAAAGTATAACTTCACGCACTTGTATCATAAATAACTATTTGACATCTTTTCTGGATGATGTTGAAGCTTGTGGTTCTGTAGTGAACTTCACTGATTTATTCAATTTTTTCGATGGTACCTATAATGTCTTTGAAGAGTCTTCAAGTTGTATTTTTTTTAACTGGCATTAGGTACATTTTGAGCTGACATTTTGTCTTGACGACTTTCTTTAAAGGTACTGTTTGTCAGAATTTGAGACTTTTGTGCCTGTAAATTCCATTTTTGCAAAGGTTTAATTTGGTACGGAGATATACCTACGTCAAAAATTGTTAAATAAATTATTGCAAAAAACAAAAAATTTAAATTTCATCTCTCTTGATATCAACATTTGATTAAAGCTAGTTGGTTTGAATAATAGAAAATTATTGACCACTAATTTCTCAATTGGCTATAAGAAGCAATAATTGTCAACCTCACAGCTAGTAGTGGAAAAATTTCAATTATTATATCATATCCTCCATTTCAATTTGGACTATCATTTACGGTAAGTATGTGAAAATATTTTGACGAAACCATACGCGTAGCTTATGGTAGCTTTTCCAAAAAGTGATAAAGCTACCTGCACTCTTTTGCTGCACCTCCTCAGAAGAATGTGTCATTATTTCTTTAGACATAAATGAACAATAAACAATGAAATGAGTAACGTTGAGATTCCGACAATACGGTTTAAACAGTATAGACTGTTTTTTACCAGAAAATATTGTGTGTCACTATCGTACATACAATTTTCAGTTTGAGCTATCACTTCTTTGAAAATAATAATAAGTATTCATCTAAGTATAGTAGGAGGAGCCAGAGATATTTAATTACTTTGTTAATTTTAATGTTCGTGGAAATTTTGCTTACGATAAACTAACTGGAATAAGTAAATGAACAGTCAATAGGCGTTTTCGGAAACTTACTCGGGTTGACACGATCCCCAACCTGCAAGTTCGTTTACCTAACCCGAGTTGCCTACCTGTGTTCGGAAACTTCCGAGTTGTTGACTGGATGACTGACCCAGGTTCATTTTTCGTAACCCACCTCGAGAGGTAGGTCGGTAGAGACGCTATAGGCACCGCATGCGCATTACTGAAGGGTAATATATCATAACCTAATTATTTTGGTGGTAACTAAATATATTGCTTTTATCAAACATGAAAAAAAGTGGCTTTGCTACATTAACGGCGTTGGCATTTGATTTTTTTTTCGAAGTTGAAGAAGAGATGTATGTTTTGTTATGACGTTAGCTGTCAGATCAAAAACGAAACCTATTAGTTCGTAAACTACAGTTCCCGGGTAGGTTATCGGAGTGATTCATCACGTGACCTCTCTGGATCGAGTTAGTGAGCCGGAGTAAGTTTCCGAAAACGCCTTTTGTATGCTATGATATTTGTATTTAAACCAAAACGGTATCATACCAGAGTCACGTGAGATCTGAATTTTTATTAACTATTATTTATGCGGAACCAACTGGAAACAAAAGTTCACAAATATTGGATTTATGTGACTATTTCACTAGAGTAAATTGATAACAGACAGAATTTGAAGGTTTTGAACTGGCAATTTTTTGTCTTGTCGCGGCAATTTTTTGACGTTTAATATATCAAATCTATGTGTATAAAATTCTATCACTCTGTGATAAAATTGAATATAAAATCTTTGTTAGTGGTTTCTAAGGGAACTAAGTGTTTATTTATTTATTTAACTGTCTAAAAATTATTAAAACTGTTTAAAAAATTTAAATAAGTATTATTAACATGAATAATACAAGATTTGGAAATAATTCAATGAATGAAATAGAGAGTACAATTAAGCAAAGTATACCGCGAAATACAATGATGACAAAAAAGTCTGCGTGAGGACAGTTTAGAATGTTTTTGGACGCACGTAATTATACGTTAGAAAAGGATACTTCTGAACAAGTTATAGCAAAAATTCTTAAAGATTATGGTTTTAACATGAAAAAAAGAGATGGAACTGATTATACTGAAGCTAGTGTGAAAACACTTTGGAATACGACTGCTCAAATGGTTCAGGAAAAATATTTTCTAGAATTTAACATCAAAATTGATCCATTTAAAGATATTACCTATAAATTTGCTAGATTGGCCATGGATACAAAACGTAAAAAGCTTCAGGCTGAACCTGAAACCAGAAAAAGAAGTTCTAACGGGTTTACCAAAGAAGAATTAATGGAAATGGTAGAAAGCTATTCTGAAGATAATCCTGATGGGTTACAAAAAAAGTTTTTTCATTTATGTTCGTTCGAATTAGCATGGCGTGGAAATGAAGCTGCTAATTGTGATATTAATTACTTTAAAAAAGAATATGATAATAAAGGTAATTTTACTGGCAGGGTAGAATATAATCCAATCTTTTCCAAAACGACACAAGGAGGATCAAAAGCTTTATCTGGCAGTAAGTGGCTGGTAAGAAATAATGCTAACAACAATTTGTGTCCCGTTCGTTTATTTTAAAAAATTATTGAAAAAAGAGAATCCAATCCTTATCTAACAACAACAAGATTGTTTTTAACAGTACATCCAAATTGGGAGAAAGGAATATGTTACAAAAATTCACCATTGGGAATTAATACAATTTCAAAGTGGACGAAAATATCGGCAGAATCAATTGGTATAGACACAAAAAAATTAAAAATAACCAATCATTCTCATAGAGCTTCTGCAATATCTGCATTAGCAAAAGAAGGAGTTGGTGAACAAGAAGTAATTAAGCTTACTGGACATTCTTCTGCCCATTCTTTCGCAGGTAATACCCAGACTGTTCTGGAAATGTACCAGGCCATACAATGGTTTATCGCGAAGGTTCTCGATTTATAAAGTATACGCAGGCAGAAGTGGTGAATTCAAGAAAGGTCTAGAGATTCGAGGGACTATATATACGCGGGTTTTCGAGTGAATCGAGGAGTTGTTCAGTATACAGTAAATCGGTAAACAGTTTCAGTATACAGTGAGTGAACAGAAAGTGAATATAAATAGTGTTGAAGAAAAATTAGGACAATTATTATACCGAGTGTAGATAAATTAATAGACATTAAGTAGTGTGTATATAAATTAAGTTTATCATAGTGTGTAAGTGTTTCTTAAATAAATCAGTAGTAATTAGCCATAGTGAGTGTATACTTTTATCCCACGGTAAAAACTGTTTAAATAAATAAGAAAAACATTACAATATAAAGGATATTGCGTAGTATCATTTTGATATGATTTGGTCACGCAAATGTTGTTCAGTCACATTTTATAAACATTTAAAACGAAAAAAACCTTGTTTTTTTGTTTTTTTTATATAGCGTAAAACGTACTGAAACAATATCAAAGGTATGTATGGAGAAATCGTAGATAATTAAAATACGAATAAAATAAGGGGTCGAGCCAGTCAATCGGATAATTAGGAACCGAGAAAACCAGGAAAGCCGGAAAATTAGTCATTTTATTGAATCTTCATATCTTCGTCATTTTTCAATTGCAAGAGCTGAAACTTGGTACAAAAGAAATTCTTCGTATGACCTTTATATGCGCGAAGAGCAGACGCCAAGCGACGGTTAGTTTTATCGCAATTGCTATTTTAATTTTTTCATACGATAATTTTCAAAGTATCTGGATGCGTTGTCGACTGTCCGATTTTGAATTTGGAAACTGTTTTGAAAAGTGTCAAGGTAGAGCAACAGAACGTATATTTTAGATTTATAATAAAATAATGCGAAGTTGGCGGAAAGCACCGCTTAAAATGAACGATTACCTACGCCGACGCCAGCATGCATGTATATATATTGTATATCTATATAGTATGCCTCTTCTTAGGGCGGGTTTATCAATGCTCGGTTAAATATTGTAGCCTTCGGCTAAATCTTAGCTGTTGGTCAAAGTGTTTATCAACTGCCAGCTTGCATTAGCTTGCATTAGCTGGCAGTCAAACTTTCGGCTATCCTAGCTGCCACTATCAAGTTGATGTTAACCATAGAACATACAGTTAAATACGAGAAAGTGGTGTTCCGTTATTCTAACCATAGATTGTAACTGACATCTGTGTCATGATTTTTTCATGTTTGCTTACATTTTGCAACAAAGATTATTTCAACTTTAAATTTGATTGTGTTATTATCGTTTAGGATGAAATCGAGAAGCTTATTTGATTCATTTATAGTAGTTTAGTAGCATCCAGGTTCTGTGTATATTTTATTTCATTGTTATTGTCAATGGATCTTGAGGAACTTGACGACCTTTTCGATGAAGAGCTTGGAGCTTGGCGAAATATTGGAATTTGTAGAGTACGAATGACGACCATAAGGTACTGTTGAAGAACGGATGAATCCCTTTGAAGAGCTCGATGATGTCGAGTTTATTACTCGGTTTCGACTATCTAAACCCAGTGTTCTCATCATACTCCACCAAATTCCAGCTTTTCTCGCCATGTCACAGCATCCGTCCTTTTGTATTCTATTATACTTTTATGGCGAACGGCTACTTTTATAAGTACCTAATTGTCGCTCTGACTCCGTGAAATTGGGAAATCTTTTTTGTTTTGTGGGCATGCTCAAATGCAAACAACTCAACAAAGTACAACATAGACGAAATAAAAATAACAGTACCACAATTTTGACACTGACAAGTGAAATTCTCCACGATGTTGTCAGAGTCAGCTTACGGTGAAATAGAAAAATAATAACTTTCAACTCTATATTCTTGATTCAGTTTGTTATAACAAAATATGCGAATAAAATTAATAATATGTATATTTCATGTAACGGGTGAACCTCCTTACACCAAATTAAAATGAGAAATTTACAATTCGACAACATTACACTCACGTTCATAACCCGAACAAGGTTGTCAAATGCTCTACACTTAGCCTCCAGTTAGCTAGCTGTCGGTTATGTGGTGCATTGATAAACGCTTTCTATTGTAACCGAGACTTCGACTGGCGGCTAGAGATAGCTGAGGGCTACGTAGCTGACAGATTTAACCGGGCATTGATAAAAACGACCTGTGTTTACAGTACGATCAAATAACAAGACTAGCATATTTCCCCGACTATGCAGTATAGTCTGTGACAGAAATTTTAACTCACTAACTATCTTAATAAATCGTTTATATTTACAAAAAAAAAGTGTTACTTAAAAATAACACTATTACAATCCGGATAAAATAATTTCTTCATTAACTCTCACATCGAAAATTATTGCAAGCATGTGTCAATAAATGTCAGGCCAGTTTTTCACAGTAATTAACTGGCTTGTTTAGCCGATGCTGGTGGGTAATAATATCACTATCATATAACTAATTAACTTACAACACCAGAATATTATGCAGATTACTAATAACTTGTAAATAACAAGTAAGTAAATGAGAAAACAGAAATGTGTTTTAATTTACATTTTCATTAGATACGGAAAAACCATAATATATCTTCCGCTAAATCAATAGATGGTTTCTGTAAACATGTAAACTTCGCATTTCTTTCATTTTGAGTTTCAATTAACTTAATTGCCACATATTAATACTGTATCCTTCGTATAATATATATTTTATCCACTGCGTATTCAACAGCATCCTGTATACCATGATATTGCTAATCAGACTTCAATAGCTTTGACAGTTATTCCTGTATTACAGGTATGCATTTGGACTTTCTATATCAATCCTTTAATCTAGTCCGCGCTTATCAATAGTTTATTCTTCTTCTGCTAAGTTATAGCAATGATCTTGTCGTCTTAACAAATGCGTTGTAAATATTGACAATGGTCTCTTACTATATTTGGTTAGTCCCAGATTGTGATTTTGTTACACCATTTACCATTGGACACCACATACAGTTTCGGGGTCAATGGTAGAAGGAATTGGGATAAGAGAGTGAGGGTCAGAAACCAAACACTCCCAAAGCTTGGGAAAAACCCCAAGCATCTTTTTGCGTAAATTCACGCCATAGAAAAGTGCGCCCAATATTGATAAAAGATATATAGAAGGCAAAGGATTATCATAATGTCGGATAATCAAGCAGCACTGAGTTCTTGAGTAATCAGTTCTAAAATGGTGTGGGAATTCCTAGACAAACTCAATGAACTACTTACCGACGTCTGAACGGTAAGTAAATCACTTACCGACGTGTTAAACTTAGAAACCAGTAAACACAACCTACCGTCCTGACAACCGATGCTGTAAATAAACAAAAAAGATCAATCGCGCAAAAAAAATTATGGAGATAATAGTAAAAATTTATCCGAACAAATTCAAGTAGATCACCAGCACTGCGAATATCAGCTTTGCATAGAATTTTAATGTAGCATCGGTGGTTTAGTGGTAGAATGCTCGCCTGCCACGCGGGCGGACCGGGTTCGATTCCCGGCCGAAGCATATGAATTGCTGATTCTTAAACGAGAGAGAGACTCAGGAGAGAGCACACGCACGCAAGCAAGGCACATGACGAAGCAACGTAACATAACGTAACGTAACGGTCAGATCTTTTGCGTCGCGACCCCCGGTCGCTCAAACCTATCTGACGTAAAGAACTAAAGTTCCAAAATTAAAAATAATTCACAAACGCACCACGAGAAGCGTTTACACCCTCGTCTGACTGAAAAGTACACTGTCAGTTTTCGATATGTTATGAACGTACTTGTTATGTCATCAGTCATTTTTGGTTGAGCGCGAATTTCAAACTAATATACACCAAGGTGGTAAAGACAATTATTATTGACCGAGCACCAAAATGATTTCGCGAGGGGCTTTGCTTTATCAACAATATACCATTGTTTCCATCAGCGCTCGTATTATTACTTGCCAAAGTGTTTTTTCGATGTTTTCCCGAAAAATTAGATGCCCTTATAATATTACTCACGAAAAATCAAAAATTTACTAAAAAGATTCCTTTAAAAGCATCTGAAAAATATCTCAAACAGCGTACCGATATGAATGCTCATTATAGAATTGGAAATAATCATTAAATGAATACCAATATCTGCTTGTGTTAGTAATTTAATAAATCTACCTCAGATATGCGATCAAATGTAACTGTTAAATTGACTCTAGGTAGGCAGCAAATCGATCAATAAAGTCGGACAAAGGATCGGTCGAAAAACAAACAAAAACCAAAGGAATTCCGTGGAATATTACGAATAGGGGCATGTATAAAGCATGCAAATGTTAATTGTACGAAATATTATTTAATATGATGGATATTTCATGGTCGGTTTTATAGAGGTTGTTACCATTACCTCAACAACGATTTAAAAAAAAGTCACTATTGGACATGTCCACTAACTGACAAGTTGACGCTAATGACAGTCGCCCTGAGGATAAACAATTATTTGGATAGATGTTGGATTTGTAATTAATTGTTTCGTATTGATTTTTATTTTAAACAGTCGTCAGATATAGCTCTAAAAATATCTAAGCAATTAGTAAATAAAAATTAAATTTCCCGTTTTCAAATTTAAAGTCGGACTATCCCTAATGCATCCAGACCTACTGAAAAATATTGCATTAAAAATTGCAATTGTAATTGCAACAAAAGTAATTGTCGAAGGTACCTGCTCTTCACGCACGTACAAAAGGTGTTTTCGAGTATTCACTTTTGGCTGCTGATAACAGCTCGTACAGTGACTGAATTTAGTTCGTTATTACCGGGCGTGATGCCCAGTCTTACCTTCTCCTTCCCCTTGAGCACAAACCGAAAAGTATGAGCTTCAAGCCATGGACATTATTCGACGTTTAACCGGTTTGACGTTTATTTAAAGGTTAAGATTGTGCCGACTACGATTTAAACATCACTAAAAATATTTAAATATGCAAAATGATATAAGCAAAAACATTATAATTGAAAACTGTTCTCCTAACAACACAGGAAGCGCTTGAAGCCCAAATAAACGAGAGCAGCAATAGAGCTTCTGTCCTATGAAGTGTCAACGCTATAACTAAAAAAAAGGAAGATATGAATGTTTGACTAATTTTCCAGTTTTTCCGGGGTTTCTTCGTATTTAATTATCCAATCACTTCGCTGAAAAATGCGTTGTATTCGTATTTTTATTATCTACAATTCGTCTTTTGATACCATTACGATTACTTGAAAAGCTTTCGTACTTTAAACAAATAAAACTACAATAATGACGTTTTCGTGAACAATATTTGCGAGTCGAAATATATCTACTTTATGTCTTTATCATGATAGCACGGTCTGCTTTCTATTAGGATTTTTGTCATAAAAATGTACCTATTGCCCAGCTCCTTAATATCTAGACTCCTATAATACCTTCCTAATCAAAATGAACCAGTGCCTCTCATGGACACTCATGTCCGATGTAAAAATAGCATGAATATTAGATACTTTGTGATCAGTATTCACATCAAAAAGTGTTTAAATGTTTCTGAATTGTTACAGTTTCCTAATAAATTAACATTCAATTGTGCTTTCTCATCTATACAATTCCATATTCCATTGTTTTTGTAATGTGAATGTCATATAGAAATTTTTGGTTGTTTTACTGGACATTATATCAGCCCAGAAAGTTTATTACTCCTTTTCGTTGCTGTTATTTCTTACAATTATATTATATTCGATTGTTAGTACATTCACACAAATTCTATTGAGTTGTACAAAAATTGTAAGAAGTAAAGTTGTCCACTTGAGGGCAGAGAAAAATCTCAAATAAGAAAAAGTAATACAAAAAATTCACCAACGAGCTTTATTAAAATTAATAGAATAAAGTTCTTGATTTTTTCTTTAGTTTTTCTTTACCATAACATATTTTCTTAGCGGGGTCCGGGGCTTAAGCTCCGTACGTTAATCCACCACTGGCTCCCTGGGCATAAGAGAATTGTCGCAAATGACATTGCTGATGGTTTGGTATGGGAAGGAGCTTTTATCAGACCCGACCCACACGAAGCCGCATATTGGAAGAAGCCCGAAAACGGGTGAAGGAACTCAATGCATCCTACTGGAAAAATACTCTACACCAAAGACAAGCAAAAAAGTAGATGCTTTTTTTCTATCCACCGGCTTAGCTAAGCTAACTACAGAACTCTTAGCTGAGCTGAATTGTAGTTCGAACGCACATTTCAAATGCTGTTAAGTCGACAATATCGGCGCAAGCGCATTTGCATTCAAACAAAGATGGAAAGGTAAACAATAAATAAAAAATTTATTGAATCAGAACTTTCAACTTCTAAGGTTAATTAAAACGAAAATTACCAGTAAAATCAGGAAACTAATAGCTCGGAAAATGGATGTGGATCCACATTTGGAACAACACAACAGGTCCCGAAGAAGGTAAACCTTTATAAATTAAGCTAAAAATTCAAAACGGATTCTATTAAAAGAGCTCCAAATATGTTTTTAAGGTTAGAATCTTTATCAGATGTCAAAAATGTGTGACTTTTCTTGCATTCGCGATTAAACTTAGCTAAGAAATTTTGCGAAGTTAAAAATCCGGCATACTTGGCAGAGGCAAGAAGGGAGGTCAGTTGATCTTAGTAAATATAACTTCATTGGCAAAACGAACTTAGCTAAGTTTAACTTGAGTTTTGGGTTAGATTAGATTGGTGGTAGGGAAAAACCGACTAGTAATTACGACCTCCCGCTGAATACGTTAAATTTTTGTACCTGTCATGTAAGTAAAAATATCTCCACTGTTGTGCCTGGTGACCATTAGTGTTGTAGTCGGAGAAGCTTTTATGGGATAAAGGGTAATAACGAACAGCAACAGAACCACTGGAAGCCATGGCTCTTTCACGACATTTGATTTTGCTTCCATCTAGCACCTTCCAAGGCCATTCAGCCATCGAGTATCTTCACCTGAAACTAAGAGAAATAAAAAATTAGCTCCAAAAAATTATTAATTACGGTATTTTTGTTGGATGGTTAAGAGAGACTTACTCTTGGATAAAAAAATTGGTAAATCGAATTAAGTTTAAAATAGTAGAGGAAAGTCACCAAATATGGAATAGTATTCTAATATGGAATGTCTTCATTTCTCTAAGACTATAAGTATGAAACGCAACACTCGACCATCTTCTGTTTCATTCGGTCTACTAACTATCGCACCCACACCATCGAGTCAGTTGCGCGAATGCTTCACGTGTGGCAGGCGTGTTTCGTTTTGTTGTCGTGCAGAAAATTTTAAAGGTGAGTAATAAACGAGTAATACCAGCTGTTATGTTTGTTTACGTAAGTGTTATACTATTTAGTATATCGGTATTATGTTTATTTTACCATTTTGTGATCTTCTGTCATTAAAATATTGTGACTTTAAAAAATATTTAGAAGAGTTTGAGCTAGTATAAAAATCCAAATATGGACAGTCGTCGGTGTCTAATTATGCAATATTAAATTAAATGCTTAATGTGTGGGCTCTGGGTACATTATGATTGTGCTGGTCCAAAGTTTTATACTTGGATCTGCGACTTTTGCAAGTAATTATGTAACTTCTTCCATTTATCACAATATATTATATTTATTTAATTGATCTCAAAGATATTACTGTCCATTTTTGTTATTGTTATGTTGATTTATGTTTATATTCCATATATGGATACCTATTCCATATTTGGTTACTAATTTGTGATTTTGTTTTTTGTGTTAGATTTTAATTTGATAACTAATATATTTTATTAAAGGCTGTTAATTACTACATATAAATGTATGACTGATAAGTAAAAACATTAAACTGATTTAATTTATATGAAGTTTTTTTTTATATCCCAAAAACAAAATGGTATTCCATATTTGGTGAGTTTCCTCTAATAAGTAATATTCACTAGTCGAGAACGAACGATACGATAGCGAGGGCTGGCAATAAAGTTCGAGAATTGAGAGAAGTTGACCTTATTAATTGGTTAACAGCCATAAGGATATAGAAGAATCGAGGAAGAGGTATGAAGCAACGTATTAATATTTCAAAAAATGGTGCCAAACAAAGACAACTACTGCTGTTTTAGAAACCATGATTCTGGAGCACTCTCACGAAAAATCTGATGTATTAAAGTATCCATCAATATTATGGTGTGAATATTCCATGGTCCAGGTCCATTCCTCTCATAGAGGAAAACATAGATATTTCAAGTATCCTAATCTTCGAGTGTTTTTAAAAAGAAGAAATGACAATTAAAATAGTGCTAAATTACTGAGTTTCGAGGAGTATACTGGACACTCCCTTAGGCTAAGCTCAGACGGACCATAGCGACGCGTCACGACAACTTCATAGTTGTAGTTGTTAGTGGGCGGAGGTCGTGGTTATATTTAAAATGCAATAAAATTAAAGCAGTACTCAGACGAACGACTTCTTGTAGTTGATCTCAGCGACAGTCGCTACCTGTGGACGGTATCACCCACAAAATTGTCGTTGTTGGTGGCTCAATGCAAAACACATTGACGACAGACCGCCTTCGCAATGCGACAACTGCGGCCACTCCTCGTTTCTCCATACTGAAACTGATGAACACTACCGAACATCATTGTCGTTAATAGAGGAGCTCAGTCTAAGGTCAGTGTGGCCAACAAAAAGTTTTTCTGACAAGAATGACAGTTAAGGTCTACCCTTCAAAACATGAGATTTTTGCATGTCTTTTATCATTGCGAACATCTATATTAATTTAAGGTCTGTTCTCACAAGCATCACAGACAGTCTTTGACAATCCGGATTCGGCGCAAAGACCATAAACCGTTCTCCCGAGAACACTTTAGGGTCTTTGCGCCGAATCCGGATTGTCGAAGACTGTCTGTGATGCTTGTGAGAACAATACACCCCCGAAGCGTATATCTTGGAATTTAAAATGACTTTTTAGCTGAATAAGAAAAATAGAGATACGTAAAACTAGTTGGTTTTACGATGCTTTTTTACATAGGTACAGTAATTCTTACTCCAAGAATTGCTACACAGGTGTAAGAAAGCATCGTAAAACCAACTAGTTTAAAACTAGGTATAAATTCGGCAAGTACAGGCTAACACAAGCCAACATGAGGGAGCTTACTTCCGGCGACGTTATCGCCTACTTCAAACAAGTAGGCTGGATGACGAGCCAGAAGGAAGTCTGAACCTCGGAAGGATGCACAATGGGCCAATTGTGGCCTAAGTGCCGTGGGGGTCACCCACCCTTCAAATTCTTACAGATACAGAGAAATAAAGTAGAAATTATTACCACCCGTCGACAAGGACAATCTTTTTGGTAATTGTTACTTACGTCTTTCGAAATAGTGTATTCAAAACGAACTTGTATGACATAGAAGTTTGTGTGCAACAGGGGTTCTAATAGAAATATACTGGCGACTGTCATCATCTACTTAGTACCCTTGATAAATAAATAATAACTATTTCGTTATCTAATGTTACTAACATACTATTTGCCCCTCACCAACGATCATTATAAATCTGGTATGAATGACAGTTTATAGAATAAATAAATATAAAGCAGGTCTATTAAATCAGCACCGTCTGTGTATATGGAGAAATGTAATCATCCTTCCATGAAGCTTCTTATAATGCAGACTACTCCGTTTAGACGGATTGCTGTAGCTTATCAGAAAGTCAATTGTGACTTGTTAAATAGCCGTGTTGGATATGGGTTTGAGATTTTCTTTCGTTCAATGATATTTTCTCGGCAATTTACATTAACAATAATATCGCGAATAAACAATGAAATAATAGCTTTTTGACAAAAACATGCCTACAAAAATTTACGCTGAAAATACTTATAGTCATATTCTAAATTTTTGCCGTACTCTCTTCGTTAAGGAACTATGCAATGAATAGTAGGTTCAGTCGTCGTCGTCACTTTCATGTAGCGCTGATAAAGACGGTCGTTAAAAGACACATGCATCGTATATATAGGGGTCGTGCGATTAACTACCTTTATACCTAGAATATTTCTATATGGAATGATTGGTACGGGAGCTTCAAAAAACGATGTTGTTCTGAATATTTCACTAGAGTAAATTGATAACTGACAAAATTTGAAGGTTTTAAACTGGCAATTTTTTGTCTTGTCGCGGCAATTTTTGACGTTTAATATATCAAATCTATGTGTATAAAATTCTATCACTCTGTGATAAAATTCAATATAAAATCTTTGTTAGTGGTTTCTAAGGAAACTAAGTTGTTTATTTATTTATTTAACTGTCTAAAAATTATTAAAACTGTTAAGAAAATTTGAATAAGTTTTATTAACATGAATAATACAAGATTTGGAAATAATTCAATAAATGAAATAGAGAGTACAATCAAAGTATACCGCGAAATACAATGAAGACAAAAAAGTCTACGTGGGAACAGTTTAGAATGTTTCTGGACGCACGTAATTATACGTTAGAAAAGGATACTTCTGAACAAGTTATAACAAAAATTCTTGAAGATTATGGTTTCAGCATGAAAAAAAGAGATGGAACTGATTATACTGAAGCTAGTGTGAAAACACTTTGGAATACGACTGCTCAAATGGTTCAGGAAAAATATTTTCTAGAATTTAACATCAAAATTAATCCATTTAAAGATAAATTTGCTAGATTGGCCAGAGATACAAAACGTAAAAAGCTTCAGGCTGAACCTGAAACCAGAAAAAGAAGTTCTAACGCGTTTACCAAAGAAGAATTAATGGAAATGGTAGAAAGCTATTCTGAAGATAATCCTGTTGGTTTACAAAAAAAGTTTTTCCATTTATGTTCATTCGACTTAGCATGGCGTAGAAATGAAGCTGCTAATTGTGATATTAATTACTTTAAAAAATAATATATGATAAAGGTAATTTAACTGGCAGGGTAGAATATAATCCAATATTTTCCAAAACGACACAATGAGGATCAAAAGCTTTATCTGGTAGTAAGTGGCTGGTAAGAAATAATGCTAACAACAATTTGTGTCCCGTTCGTTTATTTTTAAAAATTATTGAAAAAAGAGAATCCAATCCTTATCCAACAACAACAAGATTATTTTAACAGTACATCCAAATTGGGAGAAAGGAATATGGTACAAAAATTCACCATTGGGAATTAATAAAATTTCAAAGTGGACGAAAATATCGGCAGAATCAATTGGTATAGACACAAAAAAATAAAAATAACCAATCATTCACATAGAGCTTCTGCAATATCTGCATTAGCAAATGAAGGAGTTGGTGAACAAAAAGTAATTGAGCTTACAGGACATTCTTCTGCCCATTCTTTGAAACCATATTTACAATTAAATGAAGAACACCATTTCCAATAGAGAACCTTCGAGAAAATAAAAATAAAGAAAAGGAATCCTCAGTTTCGTCACTCCGTCAATTCATCACAGGTTATGATGCAAAACAATCCCCAAAATAATGCTACAACGTACAATTATAATAATTGTACTTTTTACATAAATAAGCAATTTTTTTTTCATAATGTCATTATTTTTTTGGCTTTGTATAATTGAAGTTTGCAATAAAAAAAAACGTTTAAACATATGATTTTTCAATTTTTCTCTCGTGAAATAGTCATGTCGAATACCATTCAATTAAAAATTTTGTGAGGTAAAATTTTTCTCTTGTATTTAAGTTTGTTGCTTTTAGGTAATTTTGAAAATGTCACTTGCAAAATTGCCAAGCAACAAACTTTCATGACAATCGAAACATTTTGCCGACAAAATTTTCACTCTCGTGGTATTATATATGATAAGTACATTCCAGTATTTAATTGGGAACATCAAATTAAAGGAATAAACTAGAATCATTGATTAGAATAGCTTTTACTACATTATATGAATAAAATATTTCTTATTCGTAAACGCTGTACAAATATATATAATTAGAATAAAACTAATCCACATGTATACCTTACATAATAAATAGAAAATATTAACAATTATTTAAAATCGTTGGAAATTATACCATATTCTAGAAGTAAAACATACTTTAGAATTATTAGGTTTATAACATTTTCTTTTAATATTTAGGTATGTCCCAATCTGCGAATGGAAAGTTTTTGCAAGGATGCATAAATGATACGTTTCTTTTTAATAAATATAGCGTAATAATAATTAAATAATTCACTGCAAAAACAGTCCAGCCGGTATAGAGGAAAGTAACCAAATATGGAATAGTATTCTAATATGGAATGCCTTCATTTCTCTAAGACTATAAGTATGAAACGCAGCACTCGACCATCTTCTGTTTCATTCGGTCTACCAACTATCGCACCTACACCATCGAGTCAGTGCGCGAATGCTTCACGTGTGGCAGGCGTGTTTTGTTTTGTTGTCGTGCAGAGAATTTTAAAGGTAAGTGATAAACGAGTATTACCAGCTGTTACGTTTGTTTACGTAAGTGTTATACTATTTAGTATATCGGTATTATGTTTATTTCACCATTTTGTGATCTTTTGTCATTAAAATATTGTTACTTTAAAAAATATTTAGAAGAGTTTGAACTAGTATAAAAATCCAAATATGGACAGTCGTCGGTGTCTAATTATGGAATATAAAATTAAATGCTTGATGTGTGGGCTCTGGGCACATTATGATTGTGCTGGTCCAGAGTTTGATACTTGGATCTATGACTTTTGCAAGTAATCATGTGACTTCTTTCATTTATCACCATATATTATATTTATTTAATAGATCTCAAAGATATTAATGTCAATTTTTGTTATTGTTATGTTGATTAATGCTTATATTCCATATATGGATACCTATTCCATATTTGGTTACTCATTTGTGATTTTGTTTTTTGTGTTAGATTTAAATTTGATAACTAATATATTTGATCAAAGGCTGTTAATTACTACATATAAATGTATGACTGATTAGTAAAAACATTAAACTGATTTAATTTATATGAAGTTTTTTTTATATCCCAAAAACAAAATAGTATTCCATATTTGTTGACTTTCCTCTACTATTAACTTCGCTCCTACCTTCAAACCACAAAAGACTCATTGTATCTAGCCTATCGCTCAATTGGAACTTCAAAACCCCGAAAAAGAGTAGCATCAGAGACCGAGTGAGATAGACTTTGCGGTGGAAGGAGAAGTGGAATTGTCCATGTACGGTGCTATAAGTTTGTTCAACCTTCGTTTGCCGTTATGTCATAATCGGTGACGTATTCTGCTGTTTTACATATGTCTTATATTTGTTGAATGTTATTTTACACTTAACCTCAAAATTATAATCAATGGCATATTATGTTAAGAATTGTTTTCAAAATATGACAACTGAACTGTCAAAAGTAACAGATAAAATTTATGTCGACCTTAGATAAGAAATACGTTAATGACGTCATAATTCCGTCTCATCCATTTCATGAATGAGAGAGCAAGCTGGACAATGTATGACGTAACGGCAAAGGATGGCTGAACAAACTATATCAAAACGGCTCTGTTTAATAACATCTAACAAACTTCCCACCTATTGAATCACAACACTCCAGTATCCAAAAAGATGCATTATGTTTTAAGGAGCTACACCTTAAGTTCATATGGACAATACCAAATACCAGGAGTAATCAGCTATTAATGTTTCTGTTTATTTCAATGCTCACAATAGAATTACTGACCAATGCCCAAAATTTCGTTTGTTGTAGTTAACTTCGTACAAAATATACCAAATAGCTACCCATCTCTAATTCTATCGTCACATGCGTTAATAATTTGTGACGAGGACGCGCAGTAGCAACCCGTGTGATAATTTATTTGGCTGATTTATTCATTGAAAATAAACACTATAAAATATAATTTGTAGATATTTCAACTGAAAAGCATACGTTAATGTCTTCTTCTATCCTCCCTGTCAAAGATTACCGACTCAACTCACGAAATAACAATTATTATTATCTTTACATAATGATTTCAAACCGTTACTATAAGAATTTAATACAAAATTGATGAAGTTATTAACGGATAATTTTGTACAACTTAGATATTATGAACATACCGTGATTTCTACTTAAACCAAGATTAAGACGTTTCAATATAGAAGTCATAATTGCTTGTACACACCATCTTGATAAATTTTAACCAATAAACAAATAATATACACAGTTCACTGACTTTCTGCTTCTCAATAAACATCATCAACTTAAATACATATTTGCTTGTAAATTTAATTTGATAGCTTAAAGGTAAAAATTCAACCAAGACATCTATGTACACTTACAACTACTACCATTCAGAAGAAATTACCAGAATACACTACAAAATGGGGAGAATACAAGAACTTCAAATTCAACACTGCTTCAGTCAGCTGCCATGAAGTAGGTTTGTTGGTACCACTTCACTAGTTTACCGCCAGCGCTTTCTTCTTTTTCACCTCATTCTTTGCCTAAGTTCTCAGGTTTCTGAATTTTTTGTAGGCCTCATTACTTGATATACCAAATTCTTCGGCGATAACTGCCCATCCATCTTTTTAAGAATTTCTGTCTTTAAAAATTCCGGTTTCCACATTCTATAACTCAGGATGTAAATGTATTTTTTCTACTACCGTGTGTAAAGTACGTACTTTAGACACATTTTCGAGTGCGTAAAACTTTATTTTACGCACTAGTGCGTAAAGAGTTTTACTTTACGCACTAGTGCGTAAAGAAAAAAATCCAATATGTATGTAGTTATAGATATCTAGTCTTATAAAAATATAGGTATGATAAACGGATATTAAATCTAAGTTTTTTTCATAAATTGGAGATAGAAACCTATAGAATTCGGTAAAGTAACCTAATAATTATTGCTAAGTAATTATTGAGTACCTACTGGAAATAATACGGTAAATAGGTATAAGTTGGCGGTGAGTGACTGACATTTCTTTGTGAATTGAATCTGACATTTAAAATTTAAATTGAGATCTTCCGACTATACCTAGAGTAAGCAATTGTATTTTATATTTAGGAATTGAATATTTTTAGAAAACTATGATGTTATTTTATATTATTATAAAAAGACTCTTCTAAAGAAAAATTTTACTTACTTTACGCACTAGTGCGTAAAGTATGTTTCTTTACGCACTAGTGCGTAAAGAAAATTACTATTAAACTTTTGTATTTTAATTAAATATTCGCTAGTAGAAAAAATATTGTATGCAATTCGTGTGTAAAGACCTTTTTTTCGACTCATGTGATTGTCGCATTCGCCTGCGGCTCATGCGACAATATTCACATTCGTCAAAAAAAAGGCTACTTTACACACTAGTTACATAAATAACTATTTTAAATAAACTCAATAATATTTTCACTCGACCAAGTATGAGTCATTTTATATACTATAACCTCCAAAATTTTCGTAAAAACAACAACAACAAATGAACACCAAAACAAAGTAAAATTGCAGAGTATTTTCGCTGGCCAAGCGATCGACCGTCAACTCTTGCTGCAACCAATTAAATGCATAGGCAACACAAAACATGTAAAGTTATATGGCCGGGTCACACTGAAAATACTGTCAATAGTCTGGCTGTTATTGCTGGCAATGTTGCCAGCCACTATATTGTGCAGCTTCATTTTGCACTTCAGCACATCAGCTGCTTATAAGCCCTTTGATATTTAAGTGGTTTTATTTTGCTATTTTAGTTATTTTCACTGTGTGTTTTGTAAAACTTTTGCTTTTTCTTTGATTGTGCCTTAGTATTTTGTGTTGTTAAACTAAATTTTGACTCTTAATATTTTTATTTTTGGAGTAATAGGTATGGTTGATATTTGTGAAAAGTACAACAAGCGTTCAATTAACTGTTTAGTTTTAGGTCTGATTTCGTGTTTTTATTTTATTTTTAATATAGGTAGTCATATCTACAAAAGTTGCAAGGAAGGTACGTTTGTATTGAGTAATATTTTAAACATTCAATACCGACTTTTTTTTCTTTGATCTGCAATATAAACAAAAAATAGAATAACATAACCTCTTCCACAATATTTCTAATTATATAAGAATATTACCTCAGAATTTATGACAGTTGAGTTAAATAGAAAAACACAGTTTTAAACTTGTCACTGACACAAAATTAAACAAATAAAGTACGAATTTACGGTAATTACGTTGACTTGCATATAATACAAAAACAATGTAAAACGAATTATTTTACTCGATGCGACAGTTCCAATTTTTTCGGCCGGAGGTCTCATTCGAATTCTACTCCGCCCAATAATAGCCCAATAGACCATTCCAGAACACCTGACTTTGACAAGACGGCCATATTGCTCTGAAGGACAACCAATCAGTTTGACATGTGAAGTAATGTCACTAATCTAATTAATTGTGATAGCATGCGATATATTGAAATGTCATTCTAACCTTAAATATTGTATAGACCAGCTTTCCAGCGTAGATCACGCCAACGGAACATCAAATTTTAAAAATATAATCTACAAACTCTAGTTACGCCAATAAACAATCCATTCCGTTATAACCGAACAATCCTATTTCTCAATTGGTTGCATCAAGACAGCTGTCAATCATATCATGTAGGATTTTCTTTAATCTTGCCGCTGGACGGCGACATTTATACAGGGGCTAGAGGATAATTAACGAACCGGTAGAACTATGATCCATCAATGATGTAATATTAACAATAAATAGAATAAAATGTATCTATAACAATAAACGGAGCGTATAGTCAACAAAATCCTTTCCCATTGATAGTTTACTGCTTGAAATATTTATATAACAAAAGCAATATACAATGATGAGAAATGATTTTAATCGCGCAGAATTTTTGTGTGAGAAATGTATGTGAAATAGTTTTTTGTTTCAAGCAGTGAAGGTGATTGTAGAAGTACAAACAATGGAATTATTAAAAAAAAATTGAACACGAAGCCGCGTATGTAACTAATCAGCATTTAAATCCCTAATGATAGTGAAAGTTTCGGGTTAAATCGTAAGTACCGCAAGATGGAAATAAACGTTGAAAGTTTGCAATTTACCTAATAAGTCGTAAAATAGAAAACTACAATTCTATTTATCCACACGTTGAACAAAGAATGCTGAAGCGGCGGTAAAAATAACAACCACATACATGAACTCAGTTTTTCGTAAATTGTTTATACAGGATAGTGTCCTTCGGAGAGTCCGCTTTTAAAAATGAATGAATGAATGAATGTTTTTATTTACAAACGTGTAGGTACAACACATTTGCCCCAAGAAGGCGAAGATTAGCTAGAAGCTACTCTTTAACTCTTAACCATCAAGGGTTAGAATATATGAACAAAAAAAAATATATATGAGGGAATATTTAATTTGTCCTGTTATAGTGATATACCTAGTGATTCAAAGCAGTAATTGTTTTATTATTATGTTCCATATTATTGTGGAGAGAAAGGAGTTATCGGTTTATTGAAATTTGAAATAATGTAAAGCTATTTAAATCAGAAAACAAATTAGATTGCAATGTTGCGAAATTATACATTGAAAAAATAATATTTTGGACATTTAAGAAAAAGAGGTTTTGTTTTAAATTTAAAATGGTTTGGTGTAACATAATACAGGGCGTTTTCAAATGACACTCACAACGTTTGAATGTAGATACCTCTCGTAAAATTTGACAAAATGATATAAGGATTAAGCGGTCCAGCACATTTACTTTTCGAGATACAGGGTATTAAAATTTGAAAAATTGAATGTTTCAATTCGATAACTTTGAAATGGATGAATAAATGGATTCAACATTTGGCAGGTTGTTTTAAGGGCATATTTTGACCAAAAAATATTTTTCAATTTTTGATCCAGTGGTGTAGATTTGGAAGAATATGTTACCTGTCCCCTCCCGTTTCTTACGTCACTGACTTTTGAAGCAATTTTTATTCAATTTTGTATTCATCAATGGTTTTCACGTGAAAAACTAATAACCTTTTCATATAAAAAAATGTGTAGTTTTCAAGATATTTAATGATTTCATGAAGTCTACAAGATCACTTCTTAATAATTAATTTGAAAAAAAAATTTCTTGTATAACTAGGTATAACTAGGTACCAAGTACTAATGGTTGGAGTATGTAACATGAACTAATTTATGAAACAGCAATGCATCTGGAACATTCGGAGAAGATTGTTGAAAATATTTGTCCAAGCTTGTGATTTCATTAAAAAAAATAGAAAGAATCCATGCAGCTACAGCAATTATTTCCGGCAATCGCCAGACTTTCCAGGGTATGCGATTTTCGATGAGAAAACGTTGCAAATTATGTATAAATGTGAATGGACAAAATTTTGAACATCTCATGTAATTTCTTGCTGCTTAATTCATTCATTAATAAAGTCACAAGTTAGGACAAATATTTTCAGCAACCCTCTCCGAATGCTTTCGATGCATTGCTGTTCCATAAATTAATTTCTGTTACATATTCCAACCATAAGAACTTGGTAGTAATTGGAAAAGATACAAGAACTAAAGGTTATTCGTTATTTTCACGTGAAAACATATAAAATTGGATGAAAATTGCTTAAAAAGTCAGTGGCGTAAAAAATAGGAGGGCAAGGGTAACATATTCTTCCAAATGTACATCACTGGATCAATAATTGAAAAAATATTTTTCCATCAAAATATGCCTTTTTATATTTAAAAACAGCCTACCAAATATCAAATCAATTTATCCATCCATTTTAAAGTTATCGAATTAAAACATTTGATTTTTCAAAACTTTAACGCCATGTATTCCGAAAAATAAATGTGCTTAAATGCCTTAATCCTTATATCATTATGTCCAATTTAACGAGAGGAATCTACATGCAAACGTTGTAAGTGTCGTTTGAAAACCCCCTGTATAATAATATCAATTATAAAACAATACCTGTATTCGTCATACAAAAATGTGAGTAGATATTTTTTTACACAAAGACAATGTAATATATTCTCTCAAATGTAACAATACAAACAATTTAAAGAATTTTTCTGGACAATTTTATTAAAATAACAGGAGAATAATTTTGAACCACGACCTGAAAAGAGTTTTGGCTGGGCGTCTCACATACAACTGAAAATATTGAGTAAATTCCAAACTAATATAATATTTATAATACATTCTCAATTTTTGTTTGTTGAGATAACTACCAAGAGGTTTAAAAGAAAAATATTTATTCATATTATAAAATTCAACGAAAAATATCGATAATCACGAAACGTTTATTCATTTTAGTTTTAGAGAAAGCGAATGATCAGCATTACAGTTTTGTATAATTACTTACTTGTTAAGTGCGAGTAAATTGATTAGGTAATATTTTCTAGTCGACTTAATGATCCGTTTCCATAATAATTATCGGAAAATTGTGTTTACATAATCAATAATCGATAAATTAAATTCAATTAGAGCTCTTTGATTGACGACCTACTACCGATGACCTCTTGATTACGAAAAATAAATTACCTGAATGATATTTAATTCTTGATCATATTATATGAAAAAGATCGAATTTTTGGTTTATGGTATAGTTGTAAAGAAACATAAACTTCTTAAAGGTTACAAATAAGAAAATAAAACTTCAGTGGGGTTAGAAAAATTTGGACAAAACAAAGAATACGAACGCAAACATTTAAGAATACAACTTACCAATAGTTTTAGCCACAGTGGCAGCTAATGGTTAATTTTGTGGGGGTCATAGGTGATGTGACTAAAATCTTAAAATACGGAACGCTACTGACCTGCTCCCCTGATTCCTATACGCCGTAGGCAAAATTTGTGGAGTTCCTTCCTAAAGTCCCAGAGGTAAAAATATTCTTTGGGCCACGCTTATTTTATATAAAAATTTCTCTCTTAAAAAAACAACCAAATTTTATTCATTCCTATACATATTAAATATGACAAACTTAAATTAAATGATAATTAGTCTAAATCTTTTTAAAATTTGATTGAAGCCTTCGATCTTTTGTATTTGTAAAGTGATCAATAACCCTTTCATTAAAATTATGAATACTATTTACAAATTGCTTTCCTGTGCTTAACATAGCTAACGCCGAAAATCTCCCCTGTTCCATAGTATTACGCAAAAATATCTTGAACCTTTTGTTCTACAGTTATCATTAGTAATGTATGTAGATAAAATAGTCAACAATTTTACAGTTTCCGACGGATTGTCATTAATAAATAATTGCAGCATACATAGACCAATTGCGATATGAACATCTTTGTTTTTGTCCTTGCTAGTCTATTTAATTATTAGATCTAAAAAAGGACGACCAATTCCCTTTAATAATTGTTCAAAATTTAGTTGACCTTTAGTTCTCAAATTTTGAACCGTTTGCACCACAGACATAAAAGGCGTGGAATAAAATAGCACCAAATAATTAACATATAAGCCCTCAAAAAAAAATAATCAAAATCAAAATAATATCAATAACAACTTCATACGTTAAAACAAAGCTTATTATTCTCATTATTTCGCATTAAATGTTGTTCTTTGAATCAAAATATAGCCCGGCCTGCCAACCCCTCTGATCATCTCTTTTCTAAGCGTGCAATAATCAGCCAACGATATTAACCCGGGCTTTTGACCCAGCAAATGTAAAATTCGGGTGTTTTTCTCTAACGCCGCCAAGATCGTCAGCGCTTGACAAATTCCGTCGCCATTTATTGCCTTGGGTCAACGGTGTACACAAGCCCGCTTTCCAATTTTGGTTTTCACCGAGTTCTTGATGCGGAGTAACGAAGAGTCTTACATCGTTTTAGGTAAATTTTATTTAAGACGAATACTATAGGATTTTTACAATAAAAAGACATTGTTGTCATTTTCAGTTACTTTCCTGCTTATCAGAATAAATATTAATTTACCCACCGTAAATACAATTTATCCACAACAGCCAGGGTAAGTTACAGCTAAAGGGTTGGCAAAACTTCAAGATGTTGTCAGATCAACTGGTGAAATTCCCCAGTTTGTTTTGACGTTTATTGACATTCGATCATCGTCTTATTTACCAGTTTTTTGGTGCTTTTAAATTCATTGTTTCTTTAAGATTAAGAAAACAGTTATTTTCATAACTAATTATTTAGGCAAATATGCAGTGTGTAGTTAATAAAATGCCGAGGTAGCTGAACAGTAAAAGTCAAGAGATGGTAATATATTTGTTACGCTATAATGCCGAAATGAGGCACCCAGTGTTGTTCCTGTCATTACGTTCGTAATAGATCCATTACCTTTTACCATATCTATTACCTTATTACGTTTTGATAGCAATCTATTACCTTTTCATGAATGATACATGGAGTGGATTTGGTAATGACATTTGCACATGCTCATAGGATCACCAATCAGAGCAAGTGAAGGTCAAAATTGACAAAAGAGTCTAAAAGAGAAGAATACAAAATTGCTAATATAATTTTATGTTCTAAGAAATAGTTGTCAGTTGGCTTGTCACTTTTGTCAGTCAGTTTGTTCATTTGATGTGTTCTTTTCACATTTTGTTCAGCTCTATTAAGATAATTTTCAACCAGGCCCGTATTCTTAAGGGACTAGTGAGAATCTAACCAATGAGATTGATGCATTACGGGTTGCCTGAAACGAGAGAGATTCAATCTCTCATGGTTCGAACCGATAGAGAATCTCGCCAAAGGCGGTGAGAAGCTTAGAAACATGCTTATTAGATTTCGTCCGGTGATATTGCAGATCTCACTATTGCATTAAAAAATACGACAAATTTGAAACTCTCATGTTTTAGGCAACCATGCAATACACCTATCTCATTAGTGAGGTTCTCACTAGTCCCTTAAGAATACCTGAGCGGGTGTCGCGGGTGAACAAAGTGAGCAGAAAATCTTAAAAAGAATGCGCAAAAATAATAAGTTGAGGAAAGTTAGGTTAGCGTACTGTTTATTGTTTTTATTATTTAGTTTACAATAATGTTCAACATTAACAATGTTTTAAAAATCTTTTATAAAAATCGATGTCTAAAATAATTAAATTGCCACTTTTTGCACTAAATATAGTTCAATAAAGTGTTGAACGTAAGAAAAATCTGTTAAGTCGAAGTATATTTGCAAATAAAAAGAAGAAGAACAATCTATTACCTTTTTTGACAATCTATTACGTTTTTCTGTGGTATTCTGTTACTATAAAATAATAATAGGAACAACGCTGGAGGCACCACTTCTCCCGCTTACTGCTGTAAGAGACTTAAGTAATAGTATTCGCTAACTGTATTCATTATATTATTAAGAACTGTCAATCTAACATCAGACTTTTCTAGTTTTCGTTAAGTAAAGAAAAAAACTACAGCTTGACAACATCACAATATTTTGTTTTGCAGCGTCATCGTAAATAAACTATATAGGTACTACTTATATGTTAAATGATTTGAAAATGATGTCAAGTTTCCTTACGCAAATTTTTGAAATTGGTATTTTGTATCAATAGGAAAAAAAGAGATGGGATTTTTGAAGTAATTTGGCTAATTTGGTATTACCTAAATCACTTTGGAAACGAGGTATCTGGCCCAAAATAATTTGGGAATCCCTGATTCAAACCATATAATAATTATTGAAGGACTTACATTAATTTCAATGGATGATTATTATTTTTTAATAATAAAACATGACATCTGTGGTGGAAAAATTAATATCGTGCAAGGCAAGTTGAAAACTGTAATTTCGTGTGAATTCGACAAATGCTCTCCGTGCTCTAACAGTAATAAAACATTACGTTAAAAATATCTCGTTAGATTGTCCAACGATGGAACAATTATAGATTCTTTCTAATAAGATGCGTTATGTCTTATCACAGGTGTTAAAAGTCAAAAGGGTTAGTGACCGCAAATCTGTAATCTAAAGAAGTAGCGATGTACGAACCGGATCGAATGACATATGGCAACCGAAGGTGTCCTTCTTGTTTATTTTTTTTCTTCATTTTATTTCATATGGTGTAATCGGTTAACAGTATAATTAGTAACATTGCCGTAACTAAACCGCAAAGATAAGTATTTCTTTTAACATAACATTATCATTTTTGAATATCTGAATATATCGATAAAATTAACGAAAATAAGATATTAAAATTTTTTAATCAGTGAAAAATATGATTTTTCAATTATTTCCATACTTTCATCCTACGGTATATTTTAGGTCTCCATTAAAATGCTGTTTATATATACAGGATGTGGCAAATAAACCGTCTAATGAAATGGGAGTTTTACATAACCATTTATTTCCATGATACATTCTGTATACTTTTTGATTTTAGTCATATTTTCGTCATTTTAAATAGTTCTGTTACCTTTTCCTATATTGAACAATTCTTGAGATTATTTTTTTCACTTGTCAAAATCTGACATTTTGGTGGTTTTAGCCAATAGCAATACATTATTCTAGCCAATCATTCGGTATTCTACTGATAAAACTGCTTCCTCGTCGGTAATACCTTGTTTACATTGAAACGACAAAATTTTACTTTGAATTTGTCATTATTGACAACTAAAAGTGCTTCGAAGTTTATTGAAAAATGAACACAAACCGATTCAGTACCATCACCCAAGAGAATATTGAACATTTAATACAAAACTCCACTCCACAATTGTTGAAAAAAATAATCTTCCCAAATACAACACGCTCTTCAACTTTTATCACATAATTTTTCATTTTTATCACTCAAACTTGTTTATTTGAGGCAAAAACATTCAAGCAAACCGAATTTAGATAAAATCAGTTTGTTTTTATATTTTTGCCAAATAAACAAGTTTTCGTGGAAAAGAAAAAATTTACGATATAGTTTGAAGCACTCGTGGTATTACCTTTGATAATTTTTCTTATTAAAATTTTACTTTTTCAATATGTACCTGGTGTCTCAATGAGAATGGTCCTAGGCCATATAAATCAGGAACTGTTTATAATGTAGATCTGGAGTAAACATATTTATAATAAAACTAGAGGACGTTGTCCTGCACAAACTTCTTGCCCCGAAAAATCTACTTTCCCGAATTTTCTTCCAATTTATCGGACCAACAAATGTGTTTTTTAATGACCTTACAAGAAAACTCATATGCAAAATGTAAACTAAATCGGACCAAACTTTCAAAGAGAAATTCAGTATGCCCGATTGCCGCTCCTCCTACTGGTACCAATTGTGAATCTAAACCATACAGTTACTTATTCAAACACATGCAAAAAATTTCACAAAAATCGCGTTTGTTCGGTTGTACACGTTATATAGAAATATTTTAATTTTTAAAATAATGAATCTCAATGTTTTCTGTTTTGTTTGCCTCAAAAATAATTGCCAATCAATGAATAATCTAATAGAATATTATACACCAAGGTGGTGAAGACTATTATTATTAACCGATCACTAAGATTATTTCGCGAGGAACTTTGCGCCGAGCGGAATAAGGTGCGACGTTTATAAATGTCTTCAACACCATGGCAATTTAAGACAAAAATTAAAAATAAGTCACAAACGCACCACGAGAAGCGTTTACTCCGATGTCTGGCTGACAAGTATACTGTCAGTTTTCGATATATTATGAACGAACTCGTTATGTCATCAATCATTTTTGGTTGAGCGCGAATTTTAAGCTAATGGCATTTTTATTCAAATAATTTTATCCTGATAGGTAATTGCAAGTAGCAAATATGTTAAAGACAATCTCCTGTGTATACAAAATTATGTTGCACAAGTTTTTGTTGAAATACTATCAATCGCCTATTTCAATTAATGTTGGAGTTACTTTATTGTATGTTCACATTTTATTGTTCAAGTTTTTAGATCACCTTTCCTCCTATTTCCAGCTTATTTAAATACAAATAACTATAGTAGTATAACTAACTAAAAATGAATGTTTTTATGTAGGAACTACCAAAAGTTAGTCCAGCATTCACATATGCATCCCCAAACTTTTATAAAACTGAGACATAATAGACAATCCTTAAATAAAATCACCTTTCTTCAAAATAAAACCTCTTGGGTAAACCAAAAGACCAAAACCATATTTTTGTATGCACTGGGACGTCACATTGAACTTTTTACACAGTCTACACGACTGATCATCTGCCCCACCCTGTATAACGCCATATACTTCGAATCGTCGAAAGTTGTCTTACAATAATTAGTAATTCTTAAAAAGTCAGAATTCCGTTAGACCGTTTCTTTATAAAGCTTAAAATAATATGGCAAACTTTATCTTGAAAAGTGCTCATCTCTTACAGTAAACAATGACAAACGTTGCGCCAAAAATTATCAACAATGAACCTTTCTACCACTTTAACAACATTAATTTCTGATTTCTTTATTGATCTGTAGTTGTTCGTTGATTGAATATAAAAAACCACTTCGCACAATGCTTTTATGTATTTAGGTTAATTGTTATTTATCAATAATCAACTGATATTCAGGAAAATATATGACACTTCAAAAATAACGATGATATCATCTCAATACCGATAATTAAAGTACATTATAATTTTTATTAACCCCTATTAAGACAAAAACTCAAAGTAGGAACTAGAAATATTAAAATTGTTAAAAGTTAGTCCGAGGAAGTCCAATTACTCACTTGTCATGAGAGATAAAAGCCAAGTCATATATAGGACCATATTTTAAAAATATATTCAAATATACAGAGCCACCCATATTGGCAGGATAAACCTAACTTACCATTTTTTAAATGGAACACCCTGCATATTTCCACATTTTTTTATTCATCCCGATTTTCTTGTTTCTGTGATATGGGGTTTTCTACTGTTATACAGGGAAATTTAAGAGATATAAGCACTTTTTATTAATTTCCTAGTAACATCAACACCCTGTACTATTGTATAGATTTGATATCAAGAAATCTATTAACTTCCAAACAATTTTTGATATACCTAATTCACTATCGTCCAAAATTATTAATATAGCGCGATATTCGTTTTTTATATACAGTATTGGTCATTTACTTGATTTTTTTTTAATGGAACACCCTGTATTTTAGTATCGTAATGAAAGGTTATTGCATGGCACTTTATTATTTCTTAAGCATTCCTATACGTAATTTGCCTTAATTTGTGAGTACATTTGGGTGCTTAGTAAGCGTTGATAAAACATTTAATATACTTCACACTCTACACCACAGCGTTCACAAACGCACCACAAGAATCATTTGTATGTGAAAGTGCTGTGCATTTGGAAAGTATATGGATGGAGGTTTCTTCTTCCATGCCACAAAATCTGCATTCTTCTTCTTCCACTTATTTGAGCTTTTTCAGATGCCCATGCAGGCGACAATGTCCCGTTAGGATCCCTGTTAAAACGCAGTTTTACTTTGACTTATGCATTCATTTGATCTTAACAGGTTGTAGTCACCCAGAAGAGTCTTAAGCCCTACTAGATCTTTCCAGTTATCAGATCTCCTCTTTTTCTCGGCTTCACCTATTTCTTCCAATATTACATTAGGGAGGATTCCGCAAAAGGGTTCAGGCCCCCAGAAAGGTATTTCAGTCCCTCTCTTTGCTAGTTCATCTGCTAGTTCAAAAGTTGACGTGTCAACTTTTTCATAATTCTATGAAATAAGGTCACAAATAATTTTATTCAAAAGTGATTTTCATAATGTATGTAAAAAAATTCGTCGTCTATGAAAGAGTCTAAGTATAAAAGAATTGCCATATATATGTCTTAGACCAATGCCTTTAAAACAGTTAACAAAAACAGCAGGTAAATATGAAATTAAATAACCATACAATTACACAGGTGTTGGAAATATTTATTAGCCACGTACAATGTCCATACATCAGAATATGCCTTTAGCAACGGCACAAGATGGACTTTACAAAGGCGGAATGGCTCCAGTTACGCTCTTGATAATAACACTGTTTTTAAAATGATATGTTGTACCTTATGGGAATTGATAGATGAAAGAAAATTATCGGAAAAGAACAGAAAGAAGCGTTAGAGTATAAAATAACGGTGGTAGAGACAGATGCTATTCTTATATTAATTTAATTGATTCAATAACTTTAATGCACTACCATTTATCGAGATCAATTATTATTGTATATTTGAAAAATTTTGACAAGTGGATACATAAATAAGAACGACATTGTGATGTCACTTTTATTCCATTTAAACAGATGGCATATTTTATAACTATACGTAATTTTATACGTTCTAAAGCAGAATTTGTTTTTTTTTTGTTATTATAACCCGTTAGAAAATATATTTTCCCATAATATTTTTCATATATTCATTCCCATAAATAGTAGTAGCGAAAAGTTCTTATAACAACAATATCTAATTTTATCTGATATATGACTTTAATAATAATTATAGGCACGGTTTTTTTACACCATTTATTCACTATTGGTTGACTGGCGTCGTTCTTTTATATATTGTTATTATATAATATAATATTATCAATAGACGTCAGCAAAACTATAAAACTATAAACACTCGTTTTGAAAACGTATACGCATAATTGTTCACGAGGATATATTGATATCTAGTTAGCCAGGTTAGCCTAGACCAGTTCCATGTATAAACAAAATATTGCGCTACCATAGCAACGAACAATAACTCATTAGAAGTGTCAGTTTGAAGTTGGACGTCAAAAAAGTAAACCAGAGTTATGCAATTAAAAGAAAAAAGATGTCCACCGAAATTGTGAAAATCGAAGCCATCATCAAGTACCTGTATTTAAAAGGGTTTAGAGGTAAGCAGATTTACGAATATATGCTTAATACCCTTGGTGATCAATGTCCTTCGTCCTCTCCAAGACCTAAGAAGTTTCGTGTCCAAAAATCTGCTGGAAAAATTCTTGCTTTATGACTGATTTTTTGGATAAGGGTAGAACAATAACCGGAGATTACTATTCGACATTACTGACCACTCTACGAAAAAAAAATTAAGAGAAAAGACGCGGAAAGCTATCCAAAGGTGTTTTATTTTCGCAGGACAACGCCCCTGTACACGAATCTTATGTTGCCATTCGTGATTCAGAGTTTGAATTACTAGAACACCCCCCTTATTCACCAGATTTAGCTCCGTCCGACTATCATCTCTTTCCTTAACTGAAAAAAAGATCTAAAGGTCGTAAATTTTCTCCCAACGAGGAGGTAATAAAAGTTGTGGAGGTCTGGTTTGCAGAGCAAGAAGAAACACTTTTTTTGAAAGGTCTATAGACGTTGCAGGTTCGCTGTAATACATATATCCAATTAGGAGGAGAATATGTTGAGTAATAAAATATTTTGACATTGAAATTTTATTTGGTTCTATAGTTGGCTAAATATTTTTCAATATACATATGCATGTTGTTTTGGATTTCACATGAACTAGTTGAAGTCCGGGTCCTTTGGGAGCTGCTCAAATAGTCGAATGAAAACTACAGGATTCACTGGGATAGTGTTTATTATGCAACTTAACCATTTACACTATTTCTGACAAAGGCTGTACTGAAGCCTGTCATGTTAATAAAATGATATTGTAAATAAGATATAATATATGTTTGACAATGAACATTGAAATGTGTGTTTCCTCACTTATCTACCTCATCAGCATAATACGTACTGCCCTAGGTCAGCTATCCTTTTTACGTGACAGTTCTCTGGCCTCCCACTGGCACGTTCATTCTTACCAACTTTTAATCATGACCTTACGTGTCTATTTACTATTCGTCAACTATAAAACAATAGCTAACTGCATTGTTTTTAAAATAAAAGTAATTACGCTGAATTATTTGATAATAAATAATTTCAATGAATTTAATTCTTGGTTTTCTTTTTGCGTAATTCCAAAAAACGAGTCAAAAATACCAAAACGTGCGTATCTCTCGAAGTGTGCATACGCATTAAAAGTTCACTTGTTGAGAATACGGCCTCGGGCACCATTGTATTTCGCATTTTCTCCGTTCATAACTGAACTGCAGCAGGCGCAGGCGAATTCTTAAGGGGCTAGTGAGAATCTCACCAATGAGATAGGTGTATTGCATGGTTGCATGAAACATGAGAGTTTCAACTTTGTCGTATTTTTAAAGGAAATAGTGAGATCTGCAATATCACCGGACGAAATCCAATACGCATGTTTCTAAGCTTCTCACCGCTTTTGGCGAGATTCTCTATCGGTCCGAACCATTAGAGATTGAATCTCCCTCGTTTCAAGCAACCCGTAATGCATCAATCTCATTAGTGAGATTCTTACTAGTCCCTTAGGAATACGGGCCCAGCTCTTTTTTCATCTTTAAGTTTCGAGTTTGCACCGGGCTAGCGATAGTCGAATACGCTATACATTTCGTTCGGACCGGGGGTGACATTCCGTTCATAAAAACTAGCGATCGCTTTTTTGAAAATCATTGAAATCGAATTCACAAGTGAAATATTTCGATTTTAAATTCGCCATCGAAATAGAATAGCTAGTTTTGAATTAGAGTGAAACGAAATTATTATAAATTCACTTAAATGAATTTAATTCGAACGACACAATCTGACAACAGCGGAATAGCCCTCATATTAGTTCAAACGTAAATTATTAAGGAAAAAGAAGATTAATTGAGGTTAAGATTTATCATTTCCATGAGATGTAAAATATAATAATAATAAATTAAAATGTATTTCAATATAACTTATTGGGGATTTTTCTAGATAAAGGTAACATTTATACAGGCTTAATAAATTGAATTATTTTATTATTACAAAACCCAACACAAAAGTTTAAATACAGCCCGATGTTTGGTAACTACCACCATCTAACAAGAGGCGAATGAAAGCCGTTTTCGTGATCGCAATTTTGTGTGCACATGCGTGAATTAATTAGTATATATGTCAATGTCAAGTCGACACATGGTCGACACTTTCATTCGTTCGTTCCCGTCAGTTACTCAGTACTCTGTGGTTTGGTTGTCACTGCCTTAGTTAGATGGTGTACTCTGTGGTATCAAGTAGTATATCTGTCAGTCTCGACGTATTTCCATTTAAGGGCCGGTTTTACAAGAGAGATTTATACTAGGTATAGTTATTCTGGGTATAAAGTTATATCAGAATTTATACCTAGAATAAAACTAGTTGGTTTTACGATGCTTTTTTACATCGGTATAGCAATTCTTACTCCAATAATTGCTATACCGATGTAAAAAACCATCGTAAAACCAACTAGTTTTATTCTAGGTATAAATTTTGACATAACTTTATACCCAGAATAACTATACCTAGTATAAATCTCTCTTGTAAAACCGGCCCTAAGTCCAACTTCAAAGGAACCGACAAAGCTTTCGTCTCTTGTAAGATGGTGTACTCTGTGCTACCACTGACTATAGTTGAAATAATACCCTTCCTTGGTGTGCGTCATCGATTGTTAATGTCTTTCTAACACGCGTTACTTTCGTAGCGGCAATGTGTCTTACGTCTTTTTCTACAGTCACACTGACAGTTCTCGACAGATCTGTACTTTGTTGTTTACGGCCAATTATTATTTATGAAAAGTGAATATTAATCTTATTGATTTATTTATTTGAATAATACAAAAATATGCCTAGATACACGGAAAAACATCAGCATTTTGAAAATTCTAAAGTGTCTTCAGTTGGAAAAAGAAGCTGGTGATTATTAATTGCATAGCCTTTTCTAATTTGGCTGAATACGATCCTGATGATTTTATTTATCAAATTTAAGGTTAACTTTATGTCAAAATATTTAAATAAAATAAACGACATGCCGAAAACCCGGATATACGTCACAATTGATGACGCACACCAAGAAGGGTATTATTTTAACCATACCACTTCCATAGAAGCGAAGAGTGCGAAGACTACTTAAAATCAGAGATGCCAACTCTCAGAAATTTTTTCCCTAAAACCCATACAAAAACCCCTAAAATCACCACAATTACTAGGAATTCCTACTGAAAATTTTTATTATTTATAAAATAAATAATTGAATATTTTTAAATAAATAATACATTAAAAATAACGAATAAATACAACTAATAAAATATCATTAAATATAATTTTGCCTATTAAGCACCATCTAATAACCATCAATGACAGTAGTATCATTTGATCAATTGAATTTTTCATAAACTTTTATTGAATACAAGTATGGATTATGGAAAGTAGTGCAATTAAAAAAAACAATTAAAATTTTATCCCTAAAAATACCCCCAAAAAATTATTCCCCCTAAAAAAAGTTGGCATCACTGCTTAGAATTATTATATCTTAATATGTATAAAAAAATGTTTCATATTCTTGACGATGGTACAACTTCTTTCCTACCTTAGTAGATTTGTTCATAACTGATGCTGTTATATGAGATGCCAAAAATGGATCTAAAATGTTTATCAATTCGCCAACAGCTTCTTTATGAAGTCTGTAAACTTTTAGGAACTAGCGGTCACTTAGATTGAAGGGATCGTGCCTAAAATGATGAAGCACCGTTTTTGGCGTTAAAAAATCATCCCTCACACAAGTTTCACAAATTACTTTCACACAATTTATTTTCACTATTTGATGCCATGTAGATTTAAAAAATATAAAACATTCTCGTGTCACTCTCGTCTAACTAATAACTGCTAATTACTCTAGTATATAGAGTAACTAAAAACGTTCAAATAGGTAGTTAAACTCAGTGAAACTAAAAGGAGGGATGTTAAAACTATACAAAGTATCTGACAAAACCACAACACAAAATTCGATGATTCTAACCCCAAATAAATCAACATTTCGCAAGTGAAATAAGCGTTTCGACAGCTAAACAGTATTTGAATTAAATTGGTGAATGTTTTTCGAATTCGAATTTTATTTCACACATGAAATAAGTTCAAAACTTGGATTGATCTAAATCAATCGAAATATGGGAAATTAAACGAGTGAAATATTTCAAAACTAAACCCCCAGTTTAGTTAATATTCTATTCAATAATAATGCTTCGAAAAAATATATTTCATTCAAATAACACTTTTCTACAAATCTATTTAACGGATATTAAACATCTATATTTTGTTACAACTATATAATTAAGCGCGTGTCTTCACGTCTGCGCCTTTAGTTCCTTTTCCTTTACTTCGAAATTCTTCAACAATAATTTTCCTCATAGTTCATGCAATTTTAAAATTTTTCAAAACGACGACGTGGAATCTTGGACATTATATTATAGATTTACCGTGAGCATCGGTTATGCAGCTGTAAAGATATTGAAATATCTTCTGAGTGAAGAAATTACTATACACCGTGGGGATTTTTTTCTTCTAAAACATTTATTGGAAAACGGCATAAGCGCATATTATAAATCAAGCGCTGATATGTCAAATAAATGTTTTAATTTAAAATCAATCACTAGAAATTGATAGCTGATATTATGAGAACAGCTATAGGAAATTGCGGGGAATTGATTTCAAGTTCGTGACTTTGCCGCTAAGGAGTGTAACAAAAAAATTAAAAGCTTAAAATTAGTTTTTTTGAAAAGTTCGAAAAGAAATGTTTCACACCAAAACTAAAAAAGTACACGCACATTATCGATGTGAGCTGAGAAAACATTTGCTATTCTGTGTGCATAGTAAGCTTTAAAATATTAACCGAGAACTCTTATTGGACACCATAGCTGTAAAAATTTAAATTTTAAATTGACCAACATACATAATAGCCGGAGAGCCAGAGCCAAAAAAACTGTTTCAATTTCTAAAGGCTGGTTTTTTGTTAAATCGTTGTAGCCGATGGGTACACAAACATGCTCCGGTCAGTCAAGCGTGCCGTAGAACAGGTGGCTCAGGTGCGATATTAAAGGTGTATCATTTGACGGGAGAACAAAATGAATTTCTAAAAGCTGAAAATTGTTATACAACTTCTCTATTGTATAAAATAAAAGTTGTGTTAATCAGTCAGTCATACATTAGAACAGAGCTGGTCAGTCAGTCCGGATAGACGTAGGATAAATAATTATTAAGTGCAATTCGTTTCTAAAACTTCAAATTTTGTCTGAGGGTTCAGAATTATGTATTGAACATCGAAACATCCGTCAGTCATGTGTTCAGTAGAACAACGTCCGTCAGTCAGGTGAAAAAGGTAAAGGTATACCGCGCGCGCCGTTTGAGTTTCAGGCTGCGTATCACGATATTTCTACATTTGTATTGTTATTTTAACAATCAGAGAACGTCATTTGATATTTTAATTTGTAGTTTTATGGATAATTACCACTTGTATCGCATCGACAAACGATTTATTTAATCATTTGATACGTTTCGTGCGGTATTACTATGCAAAAAAATAAAAAATTGTGGGTTCAGAAAAACTTATCTTATCTACACCAGTAAATGTCACTTGGAAGTATGATTTTGGCTATTGTAATAACTTGAATACTCTTAATTGATTAATCCACAGGACAAATTTGTATGAGTTGTAATTTCGCAAAATATTCGTGCTTAGGAAGAAGCATTAATTATTGAAGGTATAAAAAATTAGGAATTGAATCTCTTACGTTGGAAATATAATGTATTACTAAACTAAGGGTAAATGAAACTCAAAGTCCAAACCACAACTTTAATATTGATATTGTTCTCCAAAAGAACAAACCATATGGTAGTAGATATGTGTACCTACCTGAAAAGGAAAGAGATATTAGAAGCTAGGACATTATTAAAAGGCACAGGGATATACATTAATGAAGACCTTACGAAATCCAGATATAACATGCTAAATGTAGCTAAGCAGAAATACGGTAGCCGGAATGTGTGGATTAAAGATGGCAAACTATTTATGAAAATAGACGGGGGTGTCAAGATTATACGATCACTAAAAGAAATATGATTATCAGACTTTTGACTAAAGCCGGCAACACAGCAATAGACATCCAAACGGGTATATTCTACCTACTTGGATATTGCTGTAACTTTTTGTGTTGAAAAGTGTTATGTTTTTACATTTATATATATACCTTTTACAGTGATAGCAATTTTTTTATGTTTATTTGTGTACTGTTTATGTTTTCGGGGATTCTGTTTATAAATTTGGAGAAATCGTTTAATCAGTTTATATATATAAAATATTTAGTTTTATTATTATACTACATTTTCTCAATTTTTATCTTATATGCAATTTATGTACTGTATTTTTTTTTTATTTTTTTTTTATTAGGGAGCTATACTTTAAGAGTTATTCATGAAACTTCAAACGTATTATCAAAACGTTCGAGGTTTGCGGACAAAGACGACTGAATTTAAACATAATTTACTACTTGAAACGTACGATATTATAGCTCTTACGGAAACATGGTTGGATTCAGATATATTTGATTCCGAACTTTTCGACGACAGATATATAGTTTACAGAAAGGACAGAGATTTTACAAAAACGGGTAAAAGAAGAGGGGGCGGTGTTTTAATTGCAGTGCACAAGAAATTTAAATCTAAGTTAATCAGTGTAGATACGGATTTGGAGGCTGTGTTTATCGAAGTTGATATTTCTGGTAACAAAATAATTTTAACTAATATTTACTTGCCACCTCAATCACGAAATGATGATTATATAGCGTTTGTCGAAATTTTTTCTCAGCTTGATAACATAATAGATTCCAGTACTTATTTTGTAATAATGGGTGACTTTAATTTACCCAACTTACGATTAATATTGATAAAAATTGCAAAACATTTCGGGAAATTAACAACCTAACATATCAATATAATTTTAAGAGAGCTAATTTTGATTTACTCTCCGAGTTACTAAGGGATTGCACTTGGGAGTTCCTAGATTGTATAGATGATGTAGATACTGCAGTAGAATTCTTTTATCATAAACTATATAAAATGTTCGATGCTTGTGTACCTAAATTTAAATCTAGTAACATTAAAAATACCAAATTCCCTCCATGGTTTACTCCAGATATAATCCGTTTATTACAAGAGAAGGAATATCACAGAAAAATGCAAAAAAAATCTGAATATCACTCAAAATGAATTTAAACGACTAAGAACTCTGTTAAAAAATAAAATTAAGGAAGAAAATAACATATACATCCGTAACATTGAAGACGGCATTAACGATAATCCCAATTTGTTTTGGAATTTTGTGAAAAATAACAAAATAGTTATTTGTGTACCAAGGCCGTAATGTTGATCTTTTTTGGCCGAATCTGAAATTTGCGGCCGAGGCGTAGCCGAGGCCAAGCAAATTTCAGGTGAGGCCAAAAATATCATACGGCCGAGGTGCACACAAAATTTTTTAAGCGAGTGTCTCATCAAATAGGTAACAACTTTTTTTTACAATTTTGTTTCTAAACAGAGACGAAACTGGAAGATTAGATTCAAATTTTTATTAACCAAATGAAAAGTGTATTATTAAGTAACAAAGATGTGTACAGAATTACTTACAGTAAGTATGATAAACAGAAGTTGGGTCATAACGAAGTTAATAAATTAGGGCATTATTTGCTATTAATTGTTATGTTAAATGTACATTTACTACATTTTGAAAATGTAATACCACTTTTAGACATGACATTGTTAACAAACATTTCATTTTCTTGATTTTCCGTAACAATGGTTCTTGCTGGAAAGCTGCTTACTGAAGTACCATCTAATTCAATTTCTTTGGAATTATTTTGAACAGAAGAACGCATACCTGAAGTACCTTTTCCTCCTGCAAGAATTCTATTTGAAATTTCCTTCTTTCTTGAAATGGAATCTTTTGTTTTATGGGTAAATAATTCAAACATGCAAATTAAGTGTGTCTAGTAGGCCGCCTTCATAATTTGACAATCTTAATATCGGACGTGGAAATAACTCAAATAAGCAAATTAAATGTTCCTAGTAGGTTGCCCTCATAATGACTTTGTTTGCAAAAGCGGCCGTAAAGTAAAAAAGCGGCCGTAAAGTAAAAAAGCGGCCGTAAAGTAAAAAAGCGGCCAAAAAAGATACACTTTAGGGACGTTAATAGATCCGTAAAACTTCATTTTTTGTGACACTCGCTTAAAAAATATAATAAAGCAGATTACTGTTTCAAGAATCCTGATAACAA
>CAJUYI010001069.1:25210-70860 GCA_910591695.1 Galerucella pusilla | reverse complement strand
TTTCAAAATTACGACTGGTTTGACCAAGATAGACAGCATTACAATTTGAATCACATCTTTTAGCCATAAATCACATTCAATAGGGTCATCTATTTCTTATCTGTTATAAATTCGATCCGGAGTCTGGATCTCCTTTTCTCCAATAAAATCCATCCATTTCTTGTTATGATTCATGAAAAAGAGGTACGCTTCGTGTAGGATAAATCAAATATATTTCTGGAAAAGGGGATAGGATTTTGTAGGCATTACGACAAATTTTCTGGGTCTGTTATCTTTAATTCAGTAATTTTTCCCTTCCCATTCTTGAATATTAAATAATTAATATTTTTTAAGAAGGGAGAGACAATTTTATGATAATATTGTATTTTGGTTTGGTCTAGTGTTGTACAGGGAAAGCTTTACTATATTTTTTGCATTATTGCTTTTTGATTATGTTTGTTTTTTATCATAAATTCTACTTTAAACAAATTGAAACGATACCTAGATTTTTTTATCAGAATGCATGATAACATACAATTTGGAATCACAAACACGAAGCTTTGTATTGTATTCTAGCCACAGAAGAATTTCTACCATTAATAAAAAATTAAGTCAATTAAGCATATTCATGATGCGATGCAGGGTTGTCAGATGTAATTTATAAAGAAACTGACTCTAACTTAACATATCAAAGTATTTAAAATAATAACATTCAACAACAAATGGTTGTAATTGGTCGAAAATAATTATCCTTGAAGCTTGTCCAGAGGACTCTGGTTTTGAAGGCAACGAAATGGCGGATGCACTGGCTGCGGAAGGGGCGGCAGCTCCATTCTGCGGCCCGGGCCTAAAAAAAACAAAAAATACGCAAGGAGGCAAAGAAGTGGCTGAGGAACTAGCACCTCGCTCATTGGAATGCTCTGCAGAGTCCTAGACAATCCAAACTTCTGCTGAAGGGATGGACTGATGGACAGGCTGGGGAAGCTATTGAACTACCAAGGAGTAGGTTGAGGAAGGTAGCAGGACTCCTAGCATGGCACTGCTGTGTGAGGAAGCAGCTCTACAACCTAGGAGTAGAGGAAAGTTTCCTATGTAGAGGTTGCGGCATGCCTGACGAAACGTCAGTCCATGTTCTCTTAGAGTGTCCACACTGGGCTGTATTACGCAGGCGAATCTTCGGAGTCCCTATCATGGTCCCTGGAGACACAAGCAGGCATCCACTGAAAAAGGTTGTAGCCTTTATTGAAGGCTTTATTGAAGGCTTCATGGATGTCAATATTTTTGTTTATAAATTATTTCATTTATACAAGTTTATAAATATTTCATTATAGAAGCATATCTGCCTATAATGTACATGTGGCAACTCTGATTGTGTCTAGAGTAGTTAAGTAATATTACATTGTCCAAAAGGTTGTTGAACTGTTAATTCCATATTTATGTCAAAATTACCAATGCTATATACTGCATTTCATGAAATTAAATCCGTTGGTACACCGGAAATACAAAAATAACGTTTTAATGAATAAAGCGGATTCTACAAATGGGACAATGTTTTCTGAGGCTAGGTTTTTGAAAAGCATCGCAGAATGGAAATGCTATTGTAAATTTTTCTCCCAGTAGACTGGAAATAGTATATTACATAACGTGTGCGGAAAGTGACATTTTTCACACGAGTGGGAAAAATCACTTTTGCACGAGTAATGTACAGTATTTTTCCTACGACCACATGATAATTTCACCAAATAATGTGTAATCAACATCTGACATATTAATACACAAAATGTTACAATTAAAGTCAACATTATTGATTTCAAAATTAACAATAAATATCAATAGTGACAAAAATTTAAGTAGTTCAACTATATAACATAGATAGGTTATTACAATTATTAATTGGTTGGATAATTATAGAAATTGAAATTATTATTGTGCATCATACTTCATACATACTTATCATGAATACCCTTCAAGATGATTAGATTTTTCTACTATTATAACTATAACAGGTGATTTGAATTAGCTGGTATAACATCGGACTTCTGACGAAGAGTACGGGGGTTCGACCCTCGACCGCGCCCTAATTTTTTTAAACAAGAAAATGATAAAAATTTCACTTTTCAAATAGATCGCTTCAAATTTAGATATTACATGGGTAAATCTAATTAAAAATTATATATTTGACAGCTTTTTTATCCGTACACGTACGGATGAGTTTTTTTTCCGTACTCGTATGAATAAAGGCCACTTTCCATAAAACTAGACAGTGCGATATATTATGTCACTTTCCTATGTGATAGTAGGAAAATTTCATTTCAATATTGTCAGTTTCGTGGTTTTTACTTTTTATGTTGAAAATTAAGATGAAAGAATGATTTTTTCTAAATACCGAATCCACCAGTTAATTTCTTATTCCCAAAAACCCCATTTTACAGATGGTTGAATAAGTTACTATTAAAGTTAAAAGTTAATGAGAGAAAGTGAGCAATCCATTGAAATAAGTAATGCATCATTAAATAAAACGGATGAGTAGATTATTATAAGCCAAATTCGGTAATTAAAATCTTATTTTTTATTCAATTAAAACATCCTTATCATACAGAGTGTCCACTTTAGTTTGCAGCACATGAGAAACTTATTTTTATTCAAATTCGAACATTATTAAAATTAGGTCTGTCCTGCCCCTGGTATGTATCATAGAACATAACATAAAGAAAATTTCTACAGAAAAACCATAAAAACAAAAACTGTAGATACGGTAATTGAACCTAACCACTACATTATCCTAAATTTAAAGTTATAGCCATTATTCTAATTTTGACATTGGCATAAAACTGTAATAAAATCATTTTACAACGATTTTATTTCAAACAGAAGGAACGAAAGTACGTGGCTCAACGATGTTCGTGTTATTACATTATTTATACATTACATAACAGTTAGCAAAAAAGAAAATATTAACGAGGGAAGAGGGATTTTATAAAAAAAAGAAAAATTTCATGTATTTACTTGATTTTTTCATATCACATTTATAACATTCGATAGAGAGAATGATCCTAATTAGTAAACAATATTTAGTTTAAGTTTAAAAATTTATTTTCATGCCATATATCCCCTGGAAAAAATTTACTGTCTATACCTATGGGATTGAAGCGACCAAATAGATATACAGGGATCACAGAGGATCACTTTGGTGCTTCCATGAGTATGTCCTAAGTACGGCCCTGTAATCACATTTCTTAGTGGTCTGCACTCGGAAACATACAAACTAAATTGAATTTCTAGGATGCTTATTTAGATGAATTAAATAGATTTCATTTCAAGCTAAAAAATAAAAAAAACCTCTCCGATATCATTGTTAACCCCCAAAAAGTGCATAAATTATTACTTTGACGGTAAATTTTTGGTAGTAAAATTGTCTGCGGAAAAATAAAAAGAGAATATGTAGATTCGTTTTTTTATACTCTTTCCAATTATAAAGAGCAATTTTAAGAAAATCAATATACAGGGTGTTGTTTTTAGGAAAGACGAGTTTTGAAATTTTTTGTTGAGCCGGACCTGCATTATCTTTTTGGAGATGCTTTTGATGGAGTTTCTAGGTAATGGTTATTACGTGTACCAAATTTCAAAATAATATACAGGGTTACTCAGAAGTTGAGGTTCGAAAGAAATAGGATAAATTTATAAAACACCCTGTATCTCGGTTATAAAGCGCAGAGTCCCATCTACAGTTAAAGTTAGGCCCTTTTCCAATTAAACACCCTGTATAAAAACAGTGGAAAGTGTACAGGTACATTTAAAAAATAAATCCATAATAGCTTTTCAACTTTTAGTTATTAAAGTTCAAACTTCAAAGTTTGTGAAATATATTTTTTAATTTCAATGGTCTGATATTATATTTCGATACCTATATTAAATGAGTCCGGACCTGAATTCCAATCGTTTTGTATATAAAAGCATAGAATTTTGAACATCATCCATCAAAAGCTCCCTCATAATACCAATATAAATATACAGTGTGGAACAGCCAAATTGAATAATTTTTTTTTTACAAATAATTTCATTTTCTTTATGTTAATTTTTGTAATGAATCTTAATATTTCCGAATCAGTTGAAGAAATATGACATTGTATATGAATTATGTCTTGAAGAATCCAAAACATGAATAGATAATATACAGGGGGTGGCATTTATAATAAGAAAGTTGATATAACACACCCTATATTTAAAAATGCAAATCGACGTGTTCAAGCGTTTTTCCAAACACCCCTCATTTATCCCATTTTTTGGCTGTTCCACACTGTATATAAAGTCAACGTTACAGATGACGTCGCACACATTCATTTATCTTTAATAAATAATAGACGTTAGACTGGAAACTTCTACAAATCGAATGAAAAAAACCTTTTTATTTCACTTGGAAACGTCAGAAATGAAATTTGTCACAATTACTTTTATAGAACTTCTTTGTCATGTCTAGACTATTTGTGGGTGCTACAGGGCCGGTGTGCGTGCTTAAATATCGGATACTTTTCATTAAAATGTATGTTGAAATTACAACACTGCATCAACACGCGAACCTATGTACGAGTTAAGGTCACGAAATGCTGTATAGTTTTTTATTTATATGCAACAAAAAGTTGTAAATAGGTGAATATTCCAGTGAAATTTAATTTTTATATTCGACCTTGCTAGTTAGTACTAGAAAAATTAGGAAGATAAATTAAGAAGATCTATAGCAGTGCCGTGCTGCAATCAGGCGGCATTACAAAAGGGCGGAATTTAGAGAGAGAACTAAAAAATATTTAACGTCTGTTTTTTATTTAAAACTTAAACTTTTTATTATTTTAAAATATTTAAAATAAGGGGCGGCAGTCGCATCACCTTGAAAAATATCCCCGCACGACCCTGGTCTATAGATTTGAATTGAAGATCAGTTAACGATCACATTATCGAATGATAATACACATCGGTACCATCACTATCTCTGTTTGACGTCATTATAAAAACAGTATAGCTCTTTTATTGAAATTCTCAATGTCACTCATTTTTACGCAAAATTTTTTTTTATTTCGCATCAGTGGTGCCATCTGTGATTGAATTATATCTGTATTTTAATTCTACTTGAGTTACAATGTTTTGGATGGAGATAAAAATAGAAGTTTGGACAGAATATTTGTAAATTGTTATTACTTTTTAATAAAATAATATTGTTAAATGCCTGAAGTTAGCAGCATAGGCATGGGCGTAGCCAGCGAAGGCGGGGAGGGGCATCTACCCCCCCTGGAAGCAAAAATGAATTAAATAAATTTTAAATTTTAATAAACCAAATATTCCATTGCTCCAGCCACATACTAAATCTTGTGGTCAACACAATTGCAATGGTTAAAGACACAATAACCTTCTTTCGTGAATCGCCTGCCCATAGAAAATCGGTTCCAAATCTTTCAAGGCTCTGTGAGACCAAATGGTCGGAGAAATATAAGAGCATACAAAAATTTTCACATTGTTAATGCACTAGAATATCTATCTGCCGAAGAAAACTATGCAAGTAGCAAATCTGCCTACCAAATGCAGTGTGCAGTTACTAAACCAATATTCCTCCCAGGCTTAAACATAATTGCAAGATACTCTGCAATTTTGGATCCCGTTGTAAACGTTTTACAAGGTAAAAAGTATGGATCTGGTTATGGTGAAGAAGCATATTGATGATATTCTTATGATTTATTTAAAAAATCACTTGATATCGCAGAGAAAGTAGGGGATGAGTTGTCAGTACCACGAGTAAAAGCAAGTACACATAATCCAACATCTGAGTCTGCAGTTGAATACTGGAAGCGGTCAATAATCATCCCCTATCTTGATTCTTCAACTTCGTCTTCGGATATTAGATTCTTCAACGAAAATACACTCATCTTCATCCTTCAAGCATGCTCAAAATGGTTTCAAAAGATTCCAAAAATAATGCAGAATCTTTCATGGAATTTTATAAGTTGAGTGTTATCTCTGAAGAATTACATTTGTCTAACAATAAGAGGAAGAAAAAGAATTTAGCAGAAGACAAATTGAAGGAAATTGAAGTGGCTGCACTTTTGGAGGAAGTCCCATCCACTACTGCTACCTTGGAAAGATCGTTCAGTACCCTATGAAAGGTAAAAAGGATAAATTTAATTTAAAAACAAGAAAAATGTTATTAGTTTAATTTAAGTATAATTAAAATCTCAAAGTTTTGTTTTCATGTGCCTTTTCTTTTTATCCTAAAATTTTACATTTTGGGCGACCATGGATCATGGTTTGCCCCCGCTGTTATAAATCCTGGCTACGCCCTTGAGCATAGGTGCAGACGTTTATTACTAATCATTAGAACCGAAAATCTCATTAAATTGAGGGCAGAGGCATTTGAATTTTCATCTGAAGTGATTCTCATTATTTCAATATCTCAATTAAGGAGAATGTTGAAAAATATAAGGTTTACGAGGGTTCTAGCAAAACTACCTAATATAATTACTTGACAAATATCCTGAGCTACTGCTTAATTCGTATTTATAATAGGTCTATTTTCCTGAACTATAATGACAGTGTTTTTAGAGATCATATTGAATTCTTTTTTTGATATCTTAATATAAAATTTATGGAATAATATTGTTAAAGATATAGCGGAAATACCTATATTTTAAAATTGCTGGATACTTACGTATTTATCCAAGTGCGAATGGAAATTCTCAGAACTACTTTTTTGGTGTAGTACCTACTAACATTATATACCCTATATGGTAAGAGTTAAATGTATACATTTAATGGGCTATTATGATCTATTATTCATAACTCAGTTTGTTTCATCTTTTATATATGTACCTATTTACAGGCTCATAATTGTTCATAAACTCGTACTGGCAACCAGTGGCGTACCAATAGATAATGGGGGGGACGACATCCTACAAGGTCGCATTTTTTACCATTTTACTTTTACAAAAGGGAGTGGTTATTTAAAAGAATTAATGTTACTCTGTTACCCTCCAACCCTCGTATCTTTTGAACGGATACACTTACATTAATAAAATTTGGAGGGTGAAAATAAAGTGTTGTAAACTTCTCTACGGATGGTAATAGGTGACGTAATAGTAATAGATGACGTCACAGTGCCACTCTGGCCAATAATTTTAAATAGGACCTTATGGCAAGTTGCGTCTATCTGTGAAGTAAGTAAAAGTACAGTACAGAGAGTTTTGGCTAAAAATAAATTTGATCCATACAAGTTAAAAATGGTGCACCACCTTTCGGATGACGACCCCGACAGAAGACTCGAATTCTGTGAATGTATGACAAATAAAATTAGTCAAAACCCACATTACACAAAAACAATTTGTTTTGGTGACGAAAGTACTTTTTGCCTCAATGGAAATGTGAATACACAGAATGTAAGGTATTGGAGTGACACAAATCCTCACAGCTTGAAAGAAAGAATTATCGAAGAATGCAATGCAATTTCAGCTGACACATTCGAACGAGTACGACAAGAGTTTACTAATATGATGTATTACTGTCAGGAAGTAGACGGAGCACATTTCGACAACTGCCCTTCGCCAATGTGTGACCAAGTCTCTACGGCACTGCTGGCAACAAATACACAGTTTATGCGATCTCCAGCATCACTCAGCTGGTACTTCAACAACATAAAACGTTCAAGTATAAAAAAATAAAAGCAAATTAGACACAATTAGAATTTCTGAAATAATGATTCCTTCTAGCTGATTACGACTCTGATAATGTACAGTAGAATGCAGAATCGATTTTTAATAAACTGTTATTATTATCATAAAAATATAGTTGCAGATTACGTTTTTCTCAAACAAAAAGCAGTTGAGCATTCATGTTTTTTAAAAAAAATAATTCATACACTAAAAAACAAAATCCATGTACCTAATCCTTGAATTGGAACAATCTACAGAATAAGGATGTACCGTGTGTTCCAATAAGAATGGCTACTCGATATATATGTGACAAAAGTTATTCAAAAATTATTCAACGAAAATGACGCGTGAAAACAAGAAATATTATCGCATCTCTTAGTCTTCTTTTCTTCTTTTCCATTAACATAACCTGTGGAGAAAATGTAAGAAGGACTAAAATGGGCAAAATAGAGAATTTGATTCAGATTATTTTCAAATAAAAAAGTTTTAGAAGCGCTGATTCTACTTAGAGAGTCGATTGGTTGATGTCGGTATAAAGACGGCTGCTGCACATGGTATTATTTTTTAATAAAATTATTTCTAAGGCAGTTTAGAACTACCTCCGCAAATCTAGTAACTTTTTTTTTCGAATAACACTTCCAAGAAATCTAACAAGAAATTCTATTCATGTTTAATTAATTATTTATTACATCAGCCTTACTCAATACACGTCAAGATACGACAAAAACGAAACAAAGTATTTTTCTCAAGATCTGGAAAAAGACTCTTTGTCCACAGCCACGGGGCGTGACATGTGCAGATATCAAAATATCACTCGAATCTTAAACGCAACGACTTGACTAAAAAACAATTTTTAGCCTTATTTCCCAATGAACGGTTAACCCTTAACTTGACAATGTGCATTATAATACACTTGTCATTCAAAACGTATTTTTGACACTAACAGTTTAGAAATCCCGCTTAAAAAGTAAACTGAATCTAGATAGATGCTTCCCTCTCTGATTTAGCCTTGACTAGACCCATTTTGAATATGCCGCTAGTTGTGGGATGTCATTTGTTCAGTATGGTTTTCAAGCAATTGACATTTGGCTCGTGATCTCTATACTTCAAGTAAGAATTTCATGAATTTGTAGTTTATTTTGACAATTGTTTCACATATAAAGTTATAAACGGTTGGAAGACATGTCAGATATAAGGGGTGTATGTTTATTTCACAGATAAATATATTACAAAAAATCTAAATCCAATCCAAAAAATACGTGTATTCAAATTAACATCGTCAAGTGAACGGACTCAATTGCCTGTGCATTTGAGTACCCATTGCCTACTTGGAGTGAATGCCGCTCTATGAATAATTCGGACGAGGCAGGGTAGTACTTATAATTGTCATGGGATACTATGTGATTCAAAATAGTTTCGAAAAATTTATTATTGTGGGTCGATATTTGAATTCGTTATATTTCACTCGAATATTTTTTTTATTACTATCACACAACGTGTGAACGCCTTTGCTTTAGACCCTGTCAAATGTAAAAATTGGTAATATAAGTGTTTTAATTTGGAAGTAGGTAATGAACTATTGATGTTATTTCATATGAAATTATCACAAACATGTATTTTTTCATAAAATTCAGAGAATATTAAAATTGGTCCAAGAGATAGTTGCAAATGATGATTGTGATATATTAATTCCGAATCAACAAATTGATTCAAACACATTATGTACTCTGTATCAAATGTGATGTTCGTCTGTGTTTTGTAACTAAACGTAACTGTTTTTATGACTTTCATAATAAAAATTATTAAATTGGTTTCGTAATGTTTTTGGTAGGTAATAAAAAAATTCAGTGCGGCTCTGTGCTTTTCTTGGTTAAAATGATACTATAGAAACTGGCAGTGTGTACTTGAATACACACATATAATTCTTCGTATGGTTAACAATGTGCATTCAAATATACAAGTACAAATCAAAGTCATAATATATCGAATCAAAATTTTATTGGTGAAAATGAATTAATTAACTACCCACTTGAACAAAAATAGTTCAAAATAATTTTTAATTCGCGTATTTCTTCTGTTGCCAAGTTAAGGGAAAAAAGTCCATCTGCTATACGTTTGATTAAATAATCAATGCCACGCTTTTAATTTATAAACAAATCGAAAGTGAACATTTTTTACTACCTACACTGATTATTTGCTAACCACTGCTGGTAGGTATACAGGGTCTTACATAAGCTTGTAATAATTAGTACAAAATATTACATTCATAATATTAGGTACTAATACATTCTTGTTGCTTATCCTGTACCATCATATCCTTTATACCTCCTATAAGTCCTATATACCACCACAGAACGAGAAGAGTCTAGAAAGAACTTGGCCGGATGCTGTAAAGCAAGAGATCAAGAAACCAGAAGAAGAAGGTACTAATATTAAAAGTGGACAAAAAACAGGATGAAAGATAAAAATATGTGTTTAATCACGGCAAGTTGAATAGGGCACTGGTTATTTTATATTACTTAATTCTCATTCAATTTATATCCCTGTAGCGATATTGTTACAGCACCCTGTATATTAAAAATCCAAATTTGGAAGTTACAAGTTTTAAAATAATTACGCAAGAAGTTGTCAAAGAACATCACAGATTTCACTTCATACCCCAATAAGATAGTCAAAAACATATGTGACAGAGATAATGAACTTACAAAGATAAAAACTTTACCTAAGTATTTTCGAAGTCCAAGCTCCAATACTGCTGAAATTAAAGTAAAACTGCATTGGAATTGTCATAAACCTAAGAATACTTCAATTCCCATTTGATTTTGATTGTTTTCGTAATGTATCTTCAAAGTTCAAGGTCAAATACCGATGAAATTGAGCTGGGATCAATTTGGAGCAATACTAGTGGATTTTTTATAAAACTTCAATTCCTTAATCACTATTAATAGTGTAGCTGACAACCCAAATATTGGTTTGGTTGATGAAATTTAATGCAAGCAGTCGTCGAATTCTACATCCCTTCAACTTCAAAATATACTCGTAGTTCAAACACATTTCTAGTACATCAATATTTGTTTTCTTTATTAATTGGAAAATTCCCCATGTTAGTTTCTGCAACTGGAATCACTATTGAGATAGTTTTGATTGAACTAAATTTGAACGATCCATCCAATCCAATATATTCAGAAAGCTTTAATAGTATAAAGTTGTTTTATTTGAAATTAACAGGGTAAGCAGAAACATTAAGTATTTAAAAGCCTGCGTATATAAAATCGACCAGAAGCACTAGAAATAATCAATTCGTGGCCTAAAAATAAAATGCGTTGCGTTTCAAGAGCAACAGCATTGTTTATTGTGTATTAGGTCTATTGATATTTTATTTAGTTCATCAACAAAGGCTATTCAGCGTATTCAATAATTACTTCAAATCACTGGAAAAACTCTGTCATTTCCTCTACTGCAGAGTCTCCTATTTTCTATGTTATTGTTTGTACAGTTCCCGCAACAAATCTGGTGTAGGTACATTCATTTCTTGGGACATTCTGTACAGACAGTTATAAAAATACCTCAGCGGTCATTGGGGTGTATAACACTATTTTAATAAAGAACATTGTTAGTGACTTTTGTGCAAAGTAAACTCAATATTAACTGTATGGAAGCCAAAGTAAATATAGAAATATATTATATTTGCACAGTTGCCAAATAGGTATATAATGAAATGATCAAACAATAATTATTTTGAAAATTTTCTTTCTCTCAAGGGTTTCAAGAGGGAACTATTGCTCCTATCTGGAACTAAAACTAGAAGAAAGATCTTTTAGGATTGTTCTCTAAAAAAAACGAGTAAATATAAGGGTATAAGCAGAAGGTGAACCAATACGATTGTCGGATGAAGTAAAATAACTTGGGGTTATCCTAGACCCAGGAAAACTTGGAACCGACACCTTCAGCACGTGATCAAGAAAGCAGAGGTGACCTTCATTGTTGCCAGACGCACTTACGGCACTAAATGGGGTTTTAGACTCCTCATGGTACACTGGCTGTACAAAATGGTTGTCATTCCCAGGATCACATATGGTGGTATGGTGGCCAAAGATCGGACAATCCTCTGCTATGCTAAAACTTAGCAAGGTCCAAAAACTTGACAAATGCATTGACATTACAGGAGCAATGAGGACTACTCCTACAGCGGCGCTGGAGACAATGCTAGACCTTCCTCCGCTACATGTTTGGTTGCCCGAGAAGTAATAGATATCCCCCCAAATTGTCGATTTGACAACGGTGTGGATACCGCGTTGCTATTTCATAATTTTGAACCTTGAATGAAAGGAGGCAAATGTCACGATTTCAGATTGTTTTGTAGATTCAGTTCTTGTGCCAAAATAAATATAAGCCATCGAAATAATTTTTATCGAATATTTCAAATATTTCAATTTCAACTGTCACGACAGTTGCACTTGTTTTAAACGTTTCTGCTAGTAAATAAATATGTTAATAACATACTTACTAAGGAACCATGGATTTGCATTAAATTATAATCCAAGGTGGATTGGTCGATACGTTTAAGTATACATAAGAAAGGAGGTTACATTTTTTATTAAATGAATAATTATTTTTACCTTTACCTTCGCCTAGTATAATATAAAACACCAGATTTCTATGAATTTGTTCTTAATAAATTATAGTGCCCACAATAAGTACATATTCGAAACGAAATTTTTTGTCAATATACAGTGAAGTACCGTCCAATTTTAAGAAAATTACTAAGAAAATCCTTTGACCTCATATCCCCCCTTGGACTAAACAACTTCCTCTATTCAATACCTCCCTTTCCAAGTTCAATAAACATGAATCGCCCAACATACTTATAAACAAAGCATTTTTGGAAATATTAGAAAAAACACCATTTGATGTAGTTCTCTACACAGACACCTCATAAACTTCTTTTGGTGTTGGCTGCTCCATCACAACCAACCACGAACTAATAGGTTCCTATCGGTTGCCCTCGACATGTAGCTTTCACACTGGTGAGTTGTATAGCATCTTCCAAGCTTTCAAGCAAATCTCTTCACCTGTCAAGCGCGTCGCCATTTGTACCGATTCACTTTCCTCAATTGATTCACTCAATACTATATTTACTGACCACCAAATAGTTCACAACATCCATGACATCTATCAAACTCTCTCAGCTCGTGATGTAACAGTTTGTCTTCTGGCTCCCCATCTCACATTGGAATGACTGGCAATGAATACGTTGACCACCATGCTAAAGAAGCCTCATCTTCCATCACCACAACAACGTTCCAGCTCCCAGATGACATAAAAGCAGTGCTCGATTTCAGGCGGAACGCGGCGGAACGGCGTTCCGGAACCTCTCTCTGTAAAAAAACTAAATTATTTGAAAACAGTTAAAATCATGGTATGGAATACCCCCCAGACCCCCCGGTGTGTCCACCCTTAACAGAGTTCCGGTACCTCAATTTTTAGAAATCGAGCACTGCATAAAAGTATTATTCAAATAGTCCGTCAAGGAGTCCTGGCAGAATTTTTGGCACAACAGCAAAACAGGCCTTTACGATATACAACCATTAATCGGCTGTCTCTCCCTCGATTTCTTGACCAAAACAACTAACCTCTACCACAAAATATAAACTAGATTGATATTTTACATATATTATGTTTTAAGATAGTGTATGTATTTATATGTCTTTTGTATAGTGCCAATGGCCATAGTTGTCGAGGCACTTAAATTCTAATAAAAATAAAAATAAATCCTTTGACCCAGAATATCGTCTTAATCCTAGCTTTCTCATATAGGTATTACTTTAATATAAAACATCAGTTTAGCCATCAACAATTGGTATAGAAATTGGTATTGTTCTTAATAAATCCTTTTTTGAAACAGGAAAAAATAAAAATCGTGTAAAAAACTTATAATAAAAAGACAATAATTAGTACATACTTACAGGATAGGTGAATATTATCAGGAATCGTTACTCATCGCCTTCGCTATAACTGCATAGGCAACTCTTCAAACACTTACTTAAGTATACTGAGTACTATAATCGCGAGGTCTAATTTTTACCAACAATTTCTAGAAAACTTTCTCTCTTAAGATCTTTATTAATGTTCCCTTCGTAAAGAGTACTATTTTTTGGACCTTTTTGACAAAATTAATATAAATAACCTCTACCACAAAATATAAACTAGAATATTTTACATATTTTATGTTTTAAGATAAAAACCTCATTAGTTCTACGTCACAGATGTGCAAATGACCAAAATCGGTAACACGCGGTAAAACCGGAGGTTTTAAACTAACCCTAATATGGCGGTGCAATGCTGTTCAGAAGAGTTGATGAGACATGAATCGTCTTCTACTTCGACAGCCAAGCAGCACTTAAGGCGACTCGCTCATATCGGATAACGTCAAATCTGGTGTGGGAGTGTCGCAAGGCTAGGTTAGGTTAGGCCGATGAGTTAGCCAAACACGGAGCAACGGAGGTCACGGTAGGGCCAGAACCTTCGACAAATGTATAAACAACTAGGCTTTGCGCTGGTGGTATAAAACCCCAGGACAAAGGCACGCTAAATTATTCCTTAAAAGCCTTTCGGCCAAGCTGTCACACGACCTGCTATGTCAAAGTCGAGAAACGAGAGGATGATGGTGGGAATGCTAACATTATAGGCTGAGGAAACATATGCACACAATTGGCCTAGCAGACGACAGCTTATGTAGGTTTTGCCAGGAAGAAGACGAATATTCTGAAAAAAAAAACCTATTTTTGAAATTTTTTGTCCCTCGTAGCGTTTGTCAGTGAATTTTGAATATGGAATAAGAAAGACTTTTATATATTATCACATATACCTCATTTCTTTTTCTACCAGATTTCAACCTGCCCCCGTATATTAACTTCATTTTGATCTGAAAAAACCTCACCTACTGATGGAAGTAGTTGCTTCTTTCAATTTTTTTCCACACTGTATTTTTAAAAATGAAACGAATAAAAAAATTTGGTTTTAAGTATTTTAATTGTAAATATATTATTCAAATCAATTCATATAATATAACGTGAAATAATAATTTAAAACAATTGATAATACACTAAAGTGAGACTAAATTTTTTTGGGTATGAAGGGATCACACCAACAAGCATATTTGCAGAAATGTATAAATAAGAATTGAGAATTAACGACAAAGCCCATTTGGTTACTAATTGAACTATCTATGCCTTCACCATCTGTTAATTAAAATATATATTATTGAGAAAACCAAATTTGTGTAGCTTAAAGAATTATTATTCTTATAGAGATGTGCAAGTAGTACCGTTTATATCCAAATCAAAACTTTATGGTAAATGAACACAATTGACTGTAAGAAACAGTTTTTAAATAAAATCTTACATTCAGAACAATTTAAAATTCATAAATTTAGCTATCTAATCTAACTTGATCCCTTTCTTGTTGAGTTTTTCAGCGTTGGTCTCAAATTGTAAATCTTCGTTTAACTTTTTAGCTAAGAAATACAGTTCAGCTAGAGCTATGGTTAAAGCGCATATGATGCCCATCAGGAGTCTAAATCCAAAATCTAGATTTCCTGTCAAAAGTTCCAAACCTAGGAAACCAAATGCAAAACCTGCTGCTACAGACATGATGAATTGAAAGATAGCCACCATGTGCCTATTCATCTGCTTCACTGAAACGAAGAAATAGGAAAAGACGTAAGCAAAATTGTTACATATTATAATTTCGGTTATTATTTACAGTTTTTTTATTTAAAATGATATATAACTTTTCAAAAATCACCCATAGACAGTTAGACAATACAGAAAAATATTCATAAAGAAAATAATACCATTATCATACACTTTTGACAAGTAATCCTCTCTATAGGACCCCCAGAAACAACAGTATCATCTTCAATGCATTCTATCTGTGAATTTACACCTGTAATATTAAAAAAGTGTAAATTCACAGTTCAAAATACTAAAAATTATAGGTACTTACATTGGTAACCAATAGTGTCTTCAGGGTGCATATTTCTCTTGCTGTCTACATTTTTTGTCATCTTAAAATATGCCTGATTGTCTTGTTCTGCTTTTAATCGAATACACCTTTTTTCTAATTCTTCATTTCTAGGTATTTCTTCGTTTTTAGGTAGTATAATGTCAGAACCTTCTAGTAATTCATGAAGATATACTTTATCAGTGTTGTCTTTGTTTTGCCTTTGAAGGTAATTATACAACCAATGCAAGTCCTCTAAACTCAGCAATTTATCTTTACTGGTAGATTCTTTAGTTGAAGGTAAATCTTCAGGAATATATTTTGTATGACCTAGACTGATCGACTTGATATATTTTTCATCTTCTTCAGTAATCAAATAGTGGATTTTAGGGGGTGGTCTGTTTGTAGGTTTAGACTTGTTCTTAAATACTATTGAACTTATTCCTATTGGTAGATCATCAACATCTTTTATTTTACTAATATAGGTTATAAGTTTTTTGGATGGATGTACAGACAACAAGGGATTTACTATGGGGGCTGTATTATTCTTCGACATTCTGAAAATTTATATGAGAAGCTTACTTTCTATTTCTTCATAAAACTTTTTTAGCTCTTCTTCTTTAGATTCAAAATTGGTATTTATTTCAGAATATTTTGAGGTGATACCATCCATAAAATTGTCCCAAACGATTTTTCTCTTATCTCGTGAATCTTCAAGTGTTGTATCCTAAATAAATATAAAAAACGTATTACAGCGTCAGAACTATAATTAACAATATTGTACCTGTTTATATTTTTCTTCTAATTCAGAGATTTTATTGCAAATGTCTATAGCTTTCTCCAAGTTATAATTGAGTTTGTCTACCTGATCTCCAACTTGTTTGAAACGATCAATTTCAGTGTCCTTAATATCAGTAATATCTTCTATAGTTCGGAATAAATTGTCAACTTCTTTATCCTTTCTTTTTTGCTAAAATGTTTTATATGTCTGATGGAAATAATAAATCCTAACCTTAAAAATTCTATTACCTCGAATTCCCGTAACATAAAAGATATTTCTCCGTTCAGAAATGCTTTGTGATCAAATAATCTGTTCCATATTTTACTTACATCTAGAAAAATTCCAATCAATTAAAAGAAGTAATAATATAAAGTTATTTAAACCGCACCCTTGACGACGTCCAACATTTTAGTCATAGATTTTAGTAAAATCACATTTTCCATCTGTCAAAATAATACTTATTTGATCAGCCACAACTAGTGTTTACAAATTTATTTTTTCTTACTAAGAAAAATAATATAATTTTGTTTTGTAAATTGTTTGCGATAAGAAATTTTTTTTTCAAATATGTCGATACTAATAACTAATTTCAACTACAACATAAATAAGTAATAATATAATACGGGAATAAATGTTAGATAACCAGTTTTAACGTGGTGTAATGTGTGTTGTCTAAGCATACCGGTTAAAAGAGGGAAGTATCGAATAGCCAACTGAAAATAAGTGAATATTTCAACGTCATTTGATCGGGACAAGAAATGCACTAGGTTTGGTTTATTTTCTGTAGGTTTCGCATAAGAGAGTTGGCATTAGTGACCAATGTAATAAAAGTGATCAACAATCTCGGGATTTGCAGAAACAATACAATGCAGTTCATCAATAAAAGTTATATTTTAATTGAATAAGGCAGACATAATGATTTCTATTAATTTTTGACTATATTAAAGTGATGGTGAATGTGAATTTAGTGTTGTTGAAGGCTCATAGGAGCTTTTCCGTGTAAAACTGATGCTAATTTGACGTAATTTGTGATGATGCCCACATTGCCCAGCTTGATCACAGTTCCTGATTTTGTTGAAGAGACCCGAGATGATTATAATTCACCCATTACCTCTACTTTCGTCTCCAGAATGCAGCAATGTAGGAACACCATTACAACATTGGAAGAGGTAACTAAATTCATAATCAATATACTTTCCCTTTTGGAAGTAGTTTTCGTTTATTTAAAAATTGTATATTTTTGCAGTCTGGCACACTTTTGGCAACATTTCCAGTCTCAATTTGTTTACATATATCAGCATTGAAATATTTTTAGATTTGGGAATTCGGTGGTTTTATCACAGGATGTCAGATTGCCGACTTCCATCAGGAAGTGATAAAAGTTCATATAATGAACCCACCTGCAGGAGTCTATTTCAGAATCTTGTCTATTACAAACATTATTTCAATGTATCGCTATAATAAATTTACCAGGATTTCTAAAAATAATTTGTGAAAAAATTATACCTAGTACTTAGACCAGTCTATAGATTTTTATTTTATAGGAAATTTGGTCAAACTGTCTACATCTATTTCATTCCAATACTATTTATGTGTAATGGATGACATACACATTTGTTCTTACGAATTTTAAAACATATCAACATGTTCTCAAAACAACAACACCCATACAAAATGTGTTACAAAACAGATAAAGAGAAATTACACATATTAAGAAAACAATAGATAATTATCATCAGACTTACTTAAATATAAACATTAAATAATCTTTGCACATTAGACTAGTTTTGTTGTGCCCAATATATTTTATGTAGGATGTAAAGATGGAATGTTATGTGAAATTTATATTATTTTTTTCCATCAGCTATTTAAGTTACTTCTATCATTAACCAATCAGAGAAGTACATCTTCAAATTCTTCCATACTGGTACTTGCAAGGCCAGGAATCTAGAAGTAAATTATGAAGAATTCAAGGAAATTGTTTGTTAATTGACGTCAAAGGCAATCGATTTGCATCTACCTTATCAGCTTATTATCAAATTATGCAATACTTTTACGATAATTATGCAACAAATGATTGTAAATAAGCAAACCCTACCAACGATTTATGTGTTCGATGATATAGGAATGAAAGTTAGTGAACTCAATAACAGCTGCTGGATACACCGGCGTATTTTATTCTAAAAACTTTGATTTGATACTGACAGTTCTTTTATTTCATGACAGGGGTCGACCTACGGTAAATCTCATTCAAAAAGTTATAAATTTTGTAGAATTGAATCTTTATTGTTCCAATAACAGATTTTACATCAGCCCGTCGATGTCTGTTATCGTTTCACATTGTTGCCAATGGTAGGCAGGAGGCATGGGATGAATTAAGAATTTAAAATCTCACAATAACTTATTCTTAGTAGTTTATTGCTTTGATATCAACTAATTGGCATTACTAAGACTAGAATCTTGCTCTTTGTGAGTACCATCAATCTCTCATTACATAACATTAATTTTTTTGTAAAGCCCCTTATTTTGAATATTTTAAAATCCGCATATCTTTATTTTCAAAATATAAATAATAATGAATAAATCATAAATCATGTAAGATGATACCCTACCCTATTGGTGCCGATAATAAAAGTGTCTTTTTTTTAAATCATAAATCGTCGGACCGTATAAACAACGATGGGATGAATATTGACCCAGTTAGATTTGATTGATGATATAGCTATTCTTTTCTGATGTAATAACTTTGTATGCGCTTACACATATCGGAAAAAGTTAAAGCTTGAGCTCTAAAAAAAGCAGGGCATGAATAATTTTTAGCTTCGCTCTCCTAATGCCGCCTCATGCAGTTGCCTCCCTGCTTCATAGTACCGCACGGCCCTGTACTCGAATTGGCAACACTGATTTGTTCATAATCATGTGTTCCCCCTTTTTACCTGACTGCCTCTATTCAATGTACGGCCTTAAAATAACTGTATTTCAAATGGTGGATATTTCTCCGGATGACAATTTCACGGGTCTGATTCTACCGGAAACATACTTCTACCTTTCTGTTTTAGGCAATAATAATGAGTTTTAGTTTTGTAGAATAAATTTGCCATGTCTTTATCGTGATTCTGTGAATTAGAAGTCACCCAACCGCAGAATTTCGGTATTTGTTTTAAATTTATTTCATATATTATAATAATATGTCGCCAGGAAGTTAGCAGATCTCATAAAATGGGGATTAGATAATAAGATTAATTTTTTATTAACAGCACAAAATTCGAAGACACCACAGAAATTTTAGACAGGAGAGTGGGTTGATAGTAGAAAACTGACACAAAATTTTAATCAACATGGGATGCTTCTCCTTTTCCATAGTATATCTATAAATTCATAATTGAAATGCAGATTCTTGGGAAATTAAATTTACACATACATCTACCCACAGTCATATAAATATAATTCATTGAACATTTATGTAGGTTCCATAATTGTGTAACTTCATTTGATGAAAATTGTATTCCATTCATCTGCATCTAAACTTTGAACTATATTGTACAGGGTGTCTGATTAAGAGCAGTAACCCGCTGCTGCTGCTGCTTATTGAGTCAGCTTGCCCACTCATCCCTAACAGTTATTTTGCAAGATAGTACTGGAGCAAACTTACTAAAACTTGACGTAGATTGTTATTTCAGAGCAAGCGCGAGATGAAGTCGAGGATAACGCAATCCTTGAAAATATTTAAAATAGAATAATGTTCAAAAAGTATCTAGCACACTGTAAAATAGGCAAAATAAACGATCCACGCAAATAACACTTTAATTTTATGTTAAATTTAAACAAATTTTGTAAAATATTGCTCACATTTGAAAAATTCACTTAAATATACAGGTTTATGTGGTAAAGTTTATCCAAAATCAATTAAAGAAGCTGGAACACGTGTTCGTCTCCCTTCCTATGATCGGCATATCCCTAATTAAAGGAAAAAGTGGACAAGGTAGACGAACACGTTCTTTAACTTAACTTCTGTAATTAATTTTTGTCAAACTAATAGAACCTCCAGCTGGAATTTTGAGAAGTGCTTGGGGGAAGGGGAGGTCTTGAACTTACGGTAGTTAATTTATCCACTGAATTCTTTAAATCCGACATCAAATGAAAAAAATTGCCTTTGAGATCAAATAATTTACAAACAATACGTGTTCTGGATGTAATTAAAGTTTTTTTATGTTTGTTTATATGACGTTTATCCATGATCAGAATAATTTGATAAGATAACTGTTTTCTTTTATCGCCAAACCCAGTCTATCAAGCTGCTCAAAGATTTTTTAATTATTTTTAATTGTATTTAAATAATATAGATAGGTGTATGTGTTCAGATTTTTTGTTATGTTTTGTGGATCGCAAGAGATAAGTGACATTTTTTTATATTTACATTGTGTAAGAGAACGTGTGTAGACAGACTCTTCTCGTCTTCCAATATTGAAGTTTACCTAAAAACTCTTGTTTCATTTGAAGTTGGAAATGTGTAAAGTACTTCTTTATTTTTAATGGAACACTCTGTATATTTTTTAAATTTAAATCTCTGATAAGTTGAAAAGTATTAGGAGACATATTTCTCTTTTCTATTGGTATCCTTTATCTTACAATACCTAATTCTAGTTGACGTCCCAGCGTTTTTAAAATTTTTAAGGTTAGAACGTCCTTGTAACGAATTTCATTGTTTGAAACTCTCCAATTTTAGACTCTTTAAACCAGTTCAACACGCTGATGTTATTATTTTTAAAATTAAACAAAAAAAAAACGAGATCCGTGTAATGACTTCAAGTACACGTGCTATTATGGCGTCTCTAATATAATTATATTCATGTAATTACCAAAAACATTCCATATTACGCTTGAAGAATTCTTATAAAATATGGTGGAACAAAATAAAACATATAATTGGACATTTTACTGGATTTAAATTATTTTTTATCTGATATACATTATTTTAAAATCACCCTATCGTATTTTATTTTGACTTCACTCTGAAACCAGTCCAAATAATTTTTCAATAAGAAATGAGTGTTGACCTCGGCTATAGTATAAAAGCATACTTGAAAATATAATTATTAATTATAGTTTGTTTCAAAAATTACATATAGTATTGTCCAAGTGTTAATCGGATATTACAGAATTGTACTCAAAATTTATGAAATATTTTGAGTACAACTTTGTAATATCCGATAAATATCTGGTTGTTAAAGGGGTACTGCATTCCAACACTCTATGTACTTTTTGAAACAAACTATAATTTTGGAACATTGATAAATATTTGAGGAGATACGGATTATCTTATATTCTCAATGCTCGTATTGTATAGAAAGATAATATATTATTATATTGATAACATGGTTTTATGGATCTTGAGAGGGAATAAAATATAGTTAGGGAGGCGAGGTCGCTAAATGGCGACATTCTCGAGCGCCGCCGAGACCTATCAAAATCGAAAGATAAAGTAATTTTGAAAATAAAAGCTCGTATGGTAAAAAACATTTTAGCCGTGGGTATGGCGTATACGGTTTTTCAAAAATGTTAAAAAAAACAGTTACTTGGGCATTTTCGAGCGCAAATTTTTGAAAATACAAAAAAAGTTCTTTTGAAATACTCGAGCTATTAGTTTATTCTGCTTATTTAATTAGATTCGGTCGACATTACAATTGAAATAAAATTCATTCGTTCAGGCCTATTATAATATGTACAAAAAGTACGAGGAGTAATAAACCCTAATTAAGTATGCAAAACCTTTACAGGGAGCACCATGAAATTTTTGATAAATCTCTTACTTTAAATCACATTTCTTCCGTAAATCTAAAAACCAGGTAGATCGACCCCGTATTTGTTTCAGTTGTAGCAAAGTTTAGGGTTTCTTCATTGTTAAAGGATTAGCAGATAAGCAATAACGCAATGCAGTGGTGTGTATTTTGGGAAAAAAATACGTTTTAAATTATAATATAATACAAAATGAAAAGAAATAATTATTGGAATACATTTATTACTTACATTTTATTCTATATCCGACTCGGAAGAGGAAGAATCGTTGTTGACATTAATAATAATAGGGTCGATTAAATCATCACAAATATTGTCAATTTTCGACATATTTTCCTCTACTTTGATAACATGCTCGATACAGTTTGTCCAATTTTCTTACTAACATGACTTACAGCACTCTCAAACAATTTCACAACATCGTTTATTTTAAAAGTAGTATTTTTTTTCCAACTTCCCCCTTTACCTGAGCCCATATTAATTCTATGGGATTAAGTTCACAATGATAAGGGGGAAGTCGAAGAACTGATATACCACGAGAAGAAGCCATTTATTTTACAATGTAGGTTTTGTATTTATTCTTGTTCATTTTTGCGATTCTGTAAAGTTCTTTCCTTAGTGGATCTTTTGGAAACTTAATATTTTTCGAAATAAGCCACTCCAAAAGCTCTGCTTTACGCCAACGACTTGTGGGCAATGCTTCTCGTAACCGTGAATGGTAACTTGCGTTGTCCATAACAATAACAGCCCCTTTTGGAATCAGATCCAACATTAGAACAAACCATTCCTCGAAGACATCCCCATTCATATCTTCGTGATAGTCCCCCGTGCGTTTTGAAATAAAAGTTAACAATCCACCATCAACAAAACCTTCAGAACTTCCAACATGGACAATGATAAGTCTTTTTCCTTATCCAGATGGTGGCTGCAAACCTAACGACAAACCTTCCACGAATGCCTGCCTTCCGCTTTTAATGTTTTCATCTTGCCAAGATTTGGAAACTGTATATCCATCATTTATCCATGTTTCGTCTAAGTAGAAGATTTTCAAATTTTGTTCTCTGGCATGTCGAATGCTTCTTAAATAGTCTCTTCTCCAAAAAACTATTTCCGGTTTATCTATCAAGAGAGATTTTGTATATCTGAAACCCACATCTTTCAAAAGTTTGCATAATGTCATTCTGGAGAATTTTGGATAGTCCGTATCTTCTTGCACTGATGTCATAATTTTGTCAAGTGTTGGAATTTCCTTTCGTAAGTAAAATCCATGGACTTTACGCCTTAGTCTTTGTTTTAATGACTCATCGATCTCAATTGGTTTTCGGCCTGAAGGAGTTTTAGGGGGTTGAAGAGTTCCATTCTTGCTTTCTTTTAGTAATCTATAAATTGTTGATTTAGCAACACACAACATAGCAGCCGTTAATTCCACAATATCATCAACACTTGCACTTGGATCCTTGTTTTTCAATGATATATAACAATTCAATATCAGAGTTTTTTCATTTAAAGATAATGGACCTGTTTTTGGTCGTTTAGATGGTCCTTGGCTTATCGACATTGTTTGGTACTTGCACAATTAACATTCAACAAATGTTTTAAATATATTCCAACTGTTTACAATATTATGAAAACCATACAACTTCATACAACTTTACTCAAAGAACTAATACTAAGTACTGATTTAATGTACCTACTTTCTTTTAAAATAATATTTCCGATAATGTTTCTAAGAAAACTGGGTAGTTCAATACAAAATGTACCTTACGGTATACCCTCTTAAAATAAATTTTGGTACGTCTATGAAATCTACTTAAATGAATGATTTATTACTCCTTGTCCTTTCTATATAGACTATAGCACACTCGGGTTCTAAAGTGAATAATTCAAGAGCTACAGGTACTTATTCGAACTAGCTTCAAATCTAACAATACGTTGAGATCTCTACTAACAAAAACGAATCCAAAAAATGAAGAACAATCTTCAAAAAATTGGGACACCCTGTATAGTGGTACGAAAAAATTTAATTTTTAAGACTAAAAAAAATTATTAATGATAATTAATTGAAGATTATTGTAATGATGTATTTAGTACGAAAATGATTTTAAAAATTTGGTAACCCCAGGTATAACAGCAGACAGGATACCACACCCAATTCACTACATATAAGTAATAATTCTTGTTCTTCAGGAATACTTTCTAAATCAATATAATTGAAAAATGCGGTACTGATTTCGGACAAGTTCGTCGAAAGTTTTGTACAAAATTATTCGATATAATATAGAGTGTCCTAGGTATAAAAAACTACTACAACTTTAGAGTCCTGTAGTTCGTTAACGAAGAGAATAAGGCAGATAGTTTATATGAAGTACTTTTATTATTTCCAGTATGTCTATCATCTCCCAAGTTTTTGGTATGAACTTCTGGGACCCCCGAATGTATCAATAAAATTTTGCAAAACAAACGTTTATTTATGTGACCTAGAAACCCGTATTTATCCAACGGCTTAAAAATATTACTGAATTTAACACTGTGTATTTTACTGACTTCCTAATTATATTATGACAATTATTACGAAAGACATATGGTCGGCATTAGTTGCACAAACTTTGCTGAACTTGTTTTTTTCTTGCTAATAACATTTTTGCTGGCCTTTTGAAAATATTTTTACTGTAACTTATTTTTTGTATTAAATCAAAGGATAAAATATTTTTATGAATGTAAGAAAAATTGTTTATGAAAATATTGTGTCAGCGTATAATGTGTGACATTTACATGACCTCCTTATCAGCTCATATCATCTTTCTATTTTTACAGTTGTAGATAAAGGTGTTACACATTCCACTTTTTTTTTAATCATATTACCAGTAATTCAACAAAATTTAATTACGAATAGATTTTTTATAGGTTCCGGGATTTAAATTATTATTGACTATAGTCTATATAGAAAGGACAAGGAGTAATAAATCATTCATTTAAGTAGATTTCATAGACGTACCAAAATATATTTTAAGAGGGTATACCGTAAGGTACATTTTGTATTGAACGAATGAGTTGCAGCTATGCTAAAGAATATACGATTTAGGTCAGAGGTAACGGGATGTACTAATTTTAATAAAAAAAAAGTGATAGAGGTACATAAATTTTGGTAAGTTTGATAAAGAAAGGCAACACAGTTTATTCATAATAGAAAACAAACCAATCTGTAACAATAATTATTTTATATATTTTTGTATATATGTGTGTATAAATGCTGGATATACAGTTTCCAAATCTTGGCAAGATGAAAACTTAAAAGCAGAAGGCAGGCATTCGTGGAAGGTTTGTCGTTAGGTTTGCAGCCACCATCTGGAAAAGGAAAAAGACTTATCATTGTCCATGTTGGAAGTTCTGAAGGTTTTGTTGATGGTGGATTGTTAACTTTTATTTCAAAACGCACGGGGGACTATCACGAAGATATGAATGGGGATGTCTTCGAGGAATGGTTTGTTCTAATGTTGGATCTGATTCCAAAAGGGGCTGTTATTGTTATGGACAACGCAAGTTACCATTCACGGTTACGAGAAGCATTGCCCACAAGTCGTTGGCGTAAAGCAGAGCTTTTGGAGTGGCTTATTTCGAAAAATATTAAGTTTCCAAAAGATCCACTAAGGAAAGAACTTTACAGAATTGCAAAAATGAACAAGAATAAATACAAAACCTACATTGTAGAAGAAATGACTTCTTCTCGTGGTATATCAGTTCTTCGACTTCCCCCTTATCATTGTGAACTTAATCCCATAGAATTAATATGGGCTCAGGTAAAGGGGGAAGTTGGAAAAAAAATACTACTTTTAAAATAAACGATGTTGTGAAATTGTTTGTGAGTGCTGTAAGTCATGTTAGTAAGGAAAATTGGACAAACTGTATCGAGCATGTTATCAAAGTAGAGGCAAATATGTGGAAAATTGACAATATTTGTGATGATTTAATCGACCCTATTATTTTTAATGTCAACAACGATTCTTCCTCTCCCGAGTCGGATATAGTATAAAATGTAAGTAATAAATGTATTCCAATAATTATTTCTTTTCATTTTTTATTATATTATAATTTAAAACGTATTTTTCCCCAAAATACACACCACTGCATTGCGTTATTGCTTATCTGCTAATCCTTTAACAATGAAGAAACCCTAAACTTTGCTACAACTGAAACAAATACGGGGTCGATCTACCTGGTTTTTAGATTTACGGAAGAAATGTAATTTAAAGTAAGAGATTTATCAAAAATTTCATGGTGCTCCCTGTAAAGGTTTTGCATACTTAATTAGGGTTTATTACTCCTCGTACTTTTTGTACATACTTTAGTTAGATGGAATTATTCTATCGGGAGGAACACAGAAAGGCACAAATATACAGGCTGTCCCATTAATAACTTTGAATACGACGTCACGTGACCAAAGAGAAATAATTCATTGGGTAACACAATAACAAGAAAATATGCAACATTTGCTAGCTCTAATTTACATAATTCTGATATATTACTTGTCTTAATCCTAGTGGGACACCCTGTATATAATTTATGTAAAAAATATTAAAATACACCAAAGAAAGTAACACGTTTTTTTTTTTTCAATGAAATCTCGTCTCTTGTTGAGTCATTTCATCATCCCACTTCACAACGAACCCAGTTAGCAGGCTCTTTAATAGTCAACTACCCAGACCAGTCATGCAATTTTGTTTTTATAAGAATATATCGATCTGCTTGAGAATTCACCAAAAAATATGAGTAATAGTTGAAAAGTTTTTTATAAAATTTGTTCGGAATCGTTTCACATGTGCACAAGAATTCGAAAGGTTGGTGTTGGTGATGATTACCAAGGTTATTCATCTATACAAAATAGATATTATACATTTTGGAGACAATGGGGTAAAAGCACCAGTTATTGCCCTTTATTTACTTTGTTATTTTTCCTTAATTTTTCTCCATCCAGTGCTATACGGGCATTTTCTTTCTACTTATTTTACTTTCTAGACAGACATCCTTTATATATATATTTGTCTCGATCTAAATATGTTTTTTTTTCATTTCCAGACTTTGGATTACGATCGAGATGGGCTGACAAAAATGAAGAAGGCTATAAAGGCCATACACACCTCGGGAAATTGTAAGTAAACGTTTAATATTACTTCGTATGTACCTACGCTTAGAATAATTACACTCCGACACAAAACAAAATGTAAAAAGTCAGCAGGGATTCTAAAAGGTTTCTTTTTATTATTGCTTTTTCGAGAAAAATAATTTCGAGGTCGTTATATGATTTTTACGACTGCATGATGTGTCGAATTTCTCCGCAGGTCTCTACCAGAGACGTAGCCCGAGTATTTTCTATAAAATTAATTTATTTCGCGGGAAATCTCTTTTATTAACTCCTTAAGACGCTTGGTTGAAATGATATGTTTATATTTTCATCGAGTTCGGCCCTGTTGTTACATCTGATGGACTGAAACATCGTGATTAACGATTTTCAACTTCCGTTCATGTAATTGAGATAACAATTAAATATTTTTTTGGATTTAATATCGTGAAGGAATAACGGTTTTGGATATGATATAGTTTCATAACGAAACCAGATTGGGACACCCTGTATAAAAGAAAGTATAAGTCAGACCACAGGCCCAAGTGAAAAAAAGGTAGAACGTGTCGCTGGACACACGGTAGGAACTTTAGTTCCTTTTAAGCAAACATTTTTTGAATCAATAAATAAATACACATATTAATACAAGAATTTATTTTACTCTGGATGAAACTTCATTTAACAAAAATATACAGTAGTATTAATTATAAATAAGAATAAAAATCTTATCTTTAAGTTGATTGGCACAATAGTTATTTATGATACAAGTGCGTGAAGTTATACTTTTGCGCACAAATAACAACAACAAATTAACAACAAATACTTAAAACAGAATAAAATGGGTATTTAAGGGGACCTCAGATTTTATAAAAGTATGTAATACATCTGACGTTATAGATATTCAATTTGCATATTCCTCGGTGGTCGAGTAATAAGCAAACCAGACTCTCATGTGGTAGACCCGGGTTCGATTCCCCGTGAAGAAGTTTTTTTAATTGTTAATTTTCATATCAATTCATTATTATAGATAATGGTACGGTACCCTTCATGAGGGAGTCCGACTGGCAACATCTACTTATAACAGCATCGTATATTTAAAAAGGGAAACCGTAGCATTATACAAATTGGACATTCAAGAACTGTACGTTTATCACAAAAAAATTAGTGGAAACATAAAATTGAATTGTTAAATTTTCAATTTGAAGTTATATTACAGTTTTTAGAAATTTTTATTTTCTAGATATTTTCTTAAGTGGGTCGTAGAAAAAATATGCTGTTCGACTCGTGTGGATTGTCCATATAGCACTTGAACTTGTTGCACAAACTACTATTTCTAACAAAATATGCCCTTTTACATTTAAAAACAAGCTGCCAAATGTCAAATCAATTTATCCATCCATTTTAAAGTTATCGAATTAAAACATTCAAGTTTTTAAAATTTCAACACCCTGTATTTCGAAAAGTAAATGTGCTGGACCCCTTAATCCTCATATCATTTAGTCCAATTTTACGGGAGGAATCTACAAGCAAACGTTGTGATTACCCTTAACGTTCGAGATGCTTTCACCATTTTTAATAAATAATTTAAATTTCTTCGAAATGAACGAAATGTCAAAAGTGACATTTATACTTCTCGATCAGTTTAAGTCGGTAAGTAAATCACTTACCGACGTGTTAAACTTAGAAACCAGTAAACACAACCTACCGTCCCGACAACCGATGCTGTAAATAAACAAAAAAGATCAATCGCGCAATAAAAATTATGGAAATAATGGTAAAAATTAATCCGAACAAATTCAAGTAGATCACCAGCACTGCGAATACCAGCTTTTCATAGAATTTTAAAGTAGCATCGGTGGTTCAGTGGTAGAATGCTCGCCTTCCACGCGGGCGACCCGGGTTCGATTCCCGGCCGAAGCATATGAATCGCTGCTTCGTAAACGAGAGAGAGACTCGGGAGAGAGCACACGCACGCAAGTAAGGCACATAACGAAGCAACGTAACGTAACGGTCTGATCTTTTGCGTCGCGACCCCCGGTCGCTCAATCCTTACCTGACGTAAAGAACTAAGGTTCCAAAAACGTAACTTTTTTATTCCTCTTATCTTGGCAAAAAGCTATTTATAAATATAAAGTGACATTATCAAGGTAAGAATGATAAAAAAGCGCTAGACAAAAAGTATATGCAGGAAATATGTTTTGTAGTAAATAGTAATTTTATCATTTTTAGCAACTTAACACTTTTAAATTCAAAGTTGACAAATTCACGCATAACAAATTAAAAAACTATAAATATTTGTTATTCTCATCGTCCGCGTACCTACGTTGGGGAGTATTTTTAGGAGAGAAACTGACGTGTTAATAGGAATGATCATATAAACATCTACATGGGATCTAAAACAGTGGGTAGAGACAAAAACTAGACCAACCATGATAACTGTGGTATCATTGAATTCGTTATAGAAAAATTTATCCAAAAATGTAATATACAGCAAATTCCGTACTTGTCATGAGAATAGTTTTCTAGTTATTTAAATATTCTTTGTCCCAAATTAGCATTTATAATTTTAAATTCTATTCGCCATCCCCTTTAAAAGAGAGCTGCGCCACTGATCACTTAAACAAATTGCAATTGCTTGTTACGTGAGTAAAAATATAAACAACAACATTGAGCGTTCAAGGATGGCTGAGGAATTAATTTTAATGAAACTATTTGACGTAAATAATTAGGTATAGGCAACCCACAATAATTTGAGTTGAAATGCTTGTTGCAGGTCATGTGGATAACGAATCGTATTTAGTAAAAGCCTTGGAGAAAATCGGACAGAATGCTACTTTGAAAGAACACGAAGAAATAATAATAGGCAACGCTTTTCTGAAATTCGCTGTGGTAACTCAAGAACTGTCTGCTTTAATGAAGACCCTCATGCAAAATTTAAACAACATCGTCATGTTTCCTTTGGACAGTCTTTTGAAAGGCGATCTAAGGGGAGTTAAAGGCGATTTGAAAAGACCGTTCGATAAAGCTTGGAAAGATTATGAAAATAAATACGCGAAAATTGAAAAGGAGAAGAAACAACAAGCCAAAGATGCTGGACTAATTAGGTCAGAAGTCACGGCTCCCGAAATTGCGGACGAGATGGAAAAAGAAAGGCGGTTATTTCAGTTACAAATGTGTGAAGTAAGTTTTCATGTACTTTTCTTCTCCTTTTATCCAATAGTCTTCCTGGGATTGCTTACCATCCAGACTATTCCTTTAGAATTCACTTTATTCTCAAGACTTCCTACTAATTATTTATTCCTGGCATGTGCACCCTTCTATTTTTTGGGATTATAACCAGGATAGTATTTGTATGTTTATAATTTTTTTGTTTTCAGTATCTAATAAAATATAATGAAATTAAAACAAAAAAAGGTATCGATCTACTTCAAAGTCTTGTGGAATATTACCATGCTCAAACCAAGTGAGTTTAAAAAAAATTGTATATACAGGGTGTTTTCAAATGATTCGTTTACATGTAGATATCTCGTTGATACCTCTCGACACAATGATATTACTTATTAAATATAGTGTCATCTTAAAACACCCTGTATATGAAGACATTTGTCTTATTTCTATGTTTTTGTAGCTATTTCCAAGATGGACTGAAAACCATAGAACATTTCGGTAATTATGTAGCAGATTTAAGTATAAAGCTGCAAAAAATTAGACAAGGTCAAGACGAAGAAAAAAGAAACTTATGTGATTTAAAAAATTTGATAAAGTCAACTCCTTATATCGAAAAAGAAGTAAGAAGATTCTTAATGTTGATAGAAAATTATTTGATGGTGGTTGTTTTGTTTAAGGTTGGATCTCAGGCGGATAAAGGTGCTGCGGGGTATTCCTTGCATCAACTGCAGGGTGATAAACACCACGGAGTAACAAGAACAGGGTATTTGCTTAAAAAATCGGAAGGAAAAATGAGGCGAGTCTGGCAGAAAAGAAAGTGCCGGGTACAAGCTGAAGGATATTTAGAAATTTGTCATGCTGACGAAAGCAAACCGCCAACGAAAGTGAATTTACTCACCTGTCAGATTAAAATTGTCCCCGATGATAAACGAGGCTTCGACTTGATTTCTTGTAAGTATATATTATCAAAAACCCAATTACCATAGTATATGGTGTAGGGTATACTTTTACAATTATACTTATTCCAACTAGGTACATCACATTATGCTTAAGACATATTTTTCCATTTTTTCATCGATGCTCTGGTCCAGATAGAATTTTATTCATGTACAAATGTAGCCCATTGTTTTTTATCTCTTGCCATTGTTTTTGCTTCTGTCCATGTTTTACCTTTTTCTTGCAGTATGCCTACCATAACACCATCCCATGTTTGTTTTGGTCTTCCCTTTTTCGTTCTTTTTTGGTCCGGTGAACTATAGGGACACACGATTCTTTAACTGATTTTGTGAAAAATCGATAGTACTCACATATTTTGAAGATTATCTGTTGAAAAATTTGCGGGTTATACACAATTTACAGAGAAAAATCCAATAAAAAATTTTTTTTCTCCACTTGAGCCATCACTTTTTGGCCCGATATTTTATACAAAAAACAGTTTAACTGTATCGCACTGTACAGGAGAGTGTTCAACAACATGTGTTCTCGCTATCTATGAAAAAAATCCAGTTAGATTCTTCATAATATTGTTTAAATTACCACTTTTATAAATATATATTTGACAGGCAACCAGTTTGGATATAAATAATTTTAATAATAATGGCATACACAGATATGCAACCTACAAAACATACAATATTTGGAGCGTGGTTGCCAGCTATAATCGACTACTCGACAATCATGCTACATGACTATTAGATACGAAATTAAATATTGTATCAGACTATATTTTTAGTTAGATTCATTCAAGACAAACCCATGAACATAAATGAAATTATAAATACATTTTATATATAATGATATCCTTATATTGCGTATTTGAAGAAGGGGAAACAAATATATAATCATTGTATTCAGCCTTCCCCTCAAAAAATATCCAATACTTTGTAATCCACATCAAGTTATTCCAGAAGGGGAAGGGAATATAATAATTGGATTCACCCTTCCCCTTCTAGAATAACTCTCACCCTCTCATCCAATACTTTCTAAGATGAAATTCGAATGCAATAATTAATTAATATTTTAAAAATATCATGATTCTCACGTAATCGTTTACAGCTGGCAACCATGTCACGCATTACGCTAGAGCTTCTATGTCATTTGTCATTTGATTTAATTGTTTTCATACAAATTTGTAGCCTGTCAAATATATATTTATAAAAGTGGTAATTTAAACAATATTATGGAGAAACTCACTGAAATGTTGTTATTATTAGCGAGAAAACATGTTGTTCATCACTTTCCCGTTCAGTGTGATACGTTTAAACGGTTGTTTGTATAAAATATTTAGTCCAAAAGTGATGGTTCAAGTGGCGAAAAAAAAATCTTTTATTGGATTTTTCTCTGTAAATTGTGTATAACCCGCAAATTTTTCGACGGATAATCCTCAAAATAGGTGAGTACTATCGATTTTTCGCAAAATCACTAAGAAATTCGTGTGTCCCTATAGTTCACCGGACCCTTGATTGCCATACTTTTTTAACTGCTCTTGTATCGTTCATTCTTTGTAAATATCCCCACCAGCTTAATTGTCTCTTTTCAATAAATTTAAGTGTCTTCTCTTATTTTCGTATTTCTTATTTTATCTTTCTTTGTGACTCCTTTAACTCGCCTAAGATACTTCATCTCAACTGCTTGTATTCGACTCTTTTGTCTCTTTGTTAATACCCAGGATTCACATCCGAATGTTAATATTGGCCGGTAAATTGTTTTAAATACATTTAACTTCGTTTTCTTGGAAATTTCTTTTTTATTTATAAATGTCGAATTCATAGTGTGATAAAGTTTCATCGTTTTTTGTACTCTATTGGTAATTTCGACTTCCTGCGTTCCATTTTCTCCTATTTCTACTCCCAAGTATTTATATCTTCTAACTTGCTCAATTTTTATTCCATCTAACTGTATATTTAAATGTTTGTTTCGGTCCTATAACCATAACTTTCCAAATTCTTCAGATACCGTGCTCCATATTTCCATATTCTTTTGTAAATCCTTCTTTTTCCCTGCCATAATTATTAAATCATCTGCAAAAGCTGCTTCTGATATATCCACTCTTCCTAAATATCTGTATCCAACGTGTAGTTTTGCCATTTTGATTGAAGATTATCTTATTATTTCATAAAAAAAAAGTTCTTGTAAGTAATTTCCGATATATTTATACTGAGCATTGGTGAGAAATATTTAATTATTTCAGATAATAGGACTTACCATTTTCAAGCTGATGATGAGTCGGATCAAAGGGCGTGGATGTCTGTATTGGTAAACTGTAAAGAAATGGCTCTAATGAAAGCGTTTGACGATAGCTCTAAGACTGGTAGTAATAAAGTTAATCATAGTTTTATGGAACTCCAACAGGCTATTATAAAATATATTCAAAAAATACCAGGAAACGATAGATGCTGTGACTGTAACTCTCAAAATGGTGAGTAGCAGTAACTTATATTTACCTTATAGTTATATTTTTGTTTTTATTTTTTAAGATGCAACGTGGTTGTCAACGAATTTTGGAATAATAGTGTGCATCGAATGCTCCGGTATTCACAGAGATTTGGGAGTTCATATTAGTCGAATACAATCATTAACTTTAGATAATGTCGGTACTAGTCAGTTAGTCCTTGCCAGGTTTATGACAAATCATCTTTTTAATGATATTATGGAGGATCAACTATCGCCCAATGAAAAATTGGAACCTTCCAGTTCGATGTAAGTAGAAAAATTGGCAAAACAAAGTTCATTATTTGTATTTTGATTTGTTTTAGGGAGGAAAGACTAAATTTTATTAGAGCGAAATATGTTGAAAAGAGATTCACAACAAGACATTGCGAATCCGAGAGGGAAAAACTGTTCGAACTGGAAGAAGCTGTCAATAGAGGTGACTTACAGCGGTTACTACAAACTTTCGCTGAAAACGTAGATTTCGGAGCTCCGTTGCCATCTTCAGTGAGTATAAACGTCCATTGTATCAAAATTTGTTTTCATTGTATCTATTTTTTATTAGAAAATCGGTGAAACAGCTTTACACAGAGCCATATTGAACGAATCAGGCCGTACTCTTCACATAGTAGATTTCCTTATTCAAAACATGTCGAATTCTTGCATAGACAAATTCACAAATCCTCCAGTTATCCCGGAAATGAGCGGCTCAAATACGGCGCTGCATCTTTGCGCTTTGCACGACAAAGTTGAATGTATGAAATTATTGTTGCGGAGTGGTGCCGATACGTCTCTTAGAAACTCTCACAATAAAACCGCTATGGACATTGCTCAAGATATGGGAAATAATTCGTGTCAAGAATTGGTAAGTACCACATAATCTTCAGTCGCAAAGTAAAAAAAAATATTCTTTTAGCTTCAAAACGCCGCTAATAGATTGAAAAATTACTTCGACAACATCAATATCGATTGGAACTTGCTGCACGATGATGGATCTACTGATTTTTCGGACGATGAGACTATCATTGAGGATAGGGTGAGGAATATTTTTATTATTGTCTGCAAAGCATCTGTCAAGGAAATCAAAACTAAGATTGTACAATACTACACTGTGGGCCCAAATTAAAGGAGTGCATTTTTTAATTGAAAATTTTAACAGGCCTTTTAGTCCCATAGCTTTGTAATTCCTTTCCATACTTCTCTATCTTTGGCCTGTTTTCTCCATCGATTCACAATCTTTCCTTTCAGGTCGTCTAGTACCACCTCCCCCCATCTTTTCCTTGGTCTGTCTCTTTTCTTCTCACCTTCCGGAACTCTCCATGCTATTTGTTTCACTATTCTTCCATCCTTACTATGTACCCTTAACCACTGAAGCCTTCTTGATGTAATAGTTGCATCTATTTTGGGTTCACGATTATACAGATCGCGTAATTTCTTATGGAACCTTCCTGATTACGCAAGTACGACAAGGAAAATATGAGGAAAACAGCTTAAAAGAGAGAGAAAGTATAATTGTGCGCGCCCATCGAGGCGTGTTCTTATTTCTAGAGGCTGGCCGAATGTTGATTGTCCTTTACAGAGAGAACAGTTGGTGGTATTCAGTATCTTCCCATTCCCAACATGGAAAGACTAAAAAGGTTTAATTGGGCATACGATTTACACAAGTACGACAAGGATAATATGAGAAAAACTACTTGAAAGAGAGAGAAGAATAATTGTGGGCTGCTAGCGATTGGGAGTATTTAGTTCCAGAGGCTGGAAGAATGTTCAACGCCCCCCTATATTACACAAAATATCATTTGTACAAATTAATCTGCGCTTCTGGCAACATCGGTTGAAATAGGGGGGCGATGAACATTCTTCCAGCCTCTGGAACTAAATACGCCCAACTATCCACACTCATTCTTCTCTCTCTTTCAAGTAATTTTTCTCATATTATCCTTGTCGTACTTGTGTAAATCGTATGCCCGATTAAGATTTTTCCCAATCTGTATGTATAAGTATCCAACCAGTGGTAAAATATTTAATATAAGACTCTGATTAATTTTTTATGTTGAAAAAACAGTGTTTTAATCGAATTTCTTTTTTCAGAATGGATCGTTAACTCCTGAGAAGAAAAACCGTTCCAGACCTCCGAGTTATACAGGTGGGGATTCTCCTATAATTTTGCGTTCACGATCATCAACTTGTGATAGTTTACAGCTAGGATCTAGTTCTAATATTATTAACAGACAAATGCCTCATCCCCCCTCTATACAGTCTAAAAAAACAGGTAAAACACTGAAAAGCATGCAACGGCTCGAAAAAAGAAAACACCCATTACATACAACGTTCATTTGAAACAAAAGTTTAACAATCGGTGTTAGTTTTGTTTTAGCTAATTTCACTTTTTACAGACAACGCGCTAAATAATATATGAGTATTGCTGGCGACATTTATCGGTTATTATGGAAACTGCGTTACCGACTTTCCCGTTAACCTTTTACTGATCTGTTTCTGTCAACGGACATTCAAAATATCCCGGCAAAATTTTTCTACACGTGATAATTCGAAATTCTAATATTTGCGGTGGGTGTAGTTTGGGCGCTAACCATCCTTCTTTACCTGTCTGACCAATAAGGGTTGATAATCCGACATGTATTTTGGGCGCTAAGAAGTGCACCACCAATATTTGGAAAAACCCAATAGTTTTCTATTTCTTATTTTCTGATATTTTTATACATAGTTATACTTTGATCAACCGGGTCTGGGCTTGGGTGTACTTGTTTTTTTTTTAGCTTTCTATTTCTTATTTTCTGATATTTTTATACACCGTTACACTTTGATCAACCGGGTTTGGGCCTGGGTTTTTTTTTTTTTTTTAGTTTTCTATTTCTTAGCGCCCAAAATACACATGGGATTAAAATGACTCTTCGGTCTTGGCGCCCAGTTTACATGTTGTAAAAAGTGCATCAAGTAATCTTTTAGTGCCCAAATTACATCCGCCCAATATTTGCACGTTTATATAACTCACTTTTTATTCAAATTTTCGCGAAGTTAGGTAAAAATTTGAAAATAATTGTATCTGGGTGTTTTAAATTGTATAGTTTTGTGTGTTGTACTGTGTCCTTTATTTTTGTGGTCGTTTATTTCAAGAAGAGGCTTTTTGCAACAAGGTAAGGGACGGGGCATCTGTTATTTTATTTTTGGTGGTGGTTTTTTTTTCGAAAAATGAATCAATTTACCTACATTATAGCTTTTTTACCATCATTTCCATCTAGATTTTCATAAAAACCAGATATTAATTAGCTACTTTTTTTTGTGAAAGGTCTCTATCACTTTATTGATCAAAACATTTTACATACAGATGACGAAAACTCTATTTGAGCCATACCATTTACACAAATATGAGAAAAACTACTTGAAAGAGAGAGAAGAATAATTGTGAGCAGTTGGCGATGGGCATATTTAGTTCCAGATGCTGGAAGATTGTTCATCGTCCCCCAATTTTACACAAAATATCTCGCTTCTGGCAACAGTAGTTGAAATGGGGGGGCGAAGAACATTCCTCCAGCCTCTGGAACTAAATACGCCCATCGCCATTTGTCCGCAATTATTCTTCTCTCTCTTTCAAGTAGTTTTTCTCATATTTTTCTTGTTGCACTTGTGTAAATCGTATGGCTCGAATAGACTTTTCGCAATCTGTATATCCTTTTAAGCATGCTTTTTACCTTGATATACATTTTTTGCATTAATTTTATTTAAAAATAACTATCATTCCATAAATTCACAAAGTTTTATTTTTATTTGACAATCAATTAAATCCCAGCTGCTGCATTATGAGTAGGAATAAAGCTCGAGAATAAAATATGCGTAAAATTCTCCTTATTTGGCATGCATAATAAAACTCGATTTAACCCCTTGCCATACCAATTAAATAACATTTTGTAATGTTTAAAATTATACGCCCACTATGGCTAATTACTATTGATTTATTGAAGAAACACTTACACACCACAATAAACTTAATTTATATACACACTACTTAATGTCTACTGATTTATCTACACTCGGTATAATAATTGTCCCAATTTATCTTCAACACTATTTATATTCACCATCTGTTCACTCACTGTTTACCTGTTTACAACTCCCCGACTTACTCGAAAACCCGCGTATATATAGTCCTCCGCAACTCTAGAACTTTCTTGAATCCACAAAATCTTTCATATTAATATGGTAATTCTAGCAGCTATGGTTCATTTGAAGAAAAGAGCGGCACCTCTTCCCCCACCTACAATTCAGTATGGAACGTTACCTAGTAGCCATAGTAGAACGCCATCAGATCCCATTGCTCCTGGTTACAATACGCTAAGTCATACTCACAAACGATCACCAAGCAGTGATAGCAGTTCTGGTAGATCTGTGATACCCATAGGTAAGTTTTTACTTGGATATTATTCCTTGTTATATTTTTATAAATAATTTATTTCAGGAACCAAACTAGTCATGACGGATTGTAAAAATTCTGATAAATACGGTTCGGTACGAAGGCCTCAGAATCCACCTCCGCCTGCGCCTAATCCTTCTTCGTGTAGACTATCGAATGGGAGATCTACAGAGAGTATTTCTTCGATTGATATTGATATGTCTACAATGCTGCATAACCCCATACCACCACCAAGAAGAGTAAGTTGATATTTCATGATACTTTTTACTACTTTTATCATCTTCCTACTGTCTTAGATAATATGAGAATATGTTTTTGTGAATTATTATTCGACAAGTTTGAATTTTTGCACGTAAACACGTTTCAGTGCATCCCTTTGTTTTCGTATTATGTTTATTGTATAGTTACTATTATTATTATTACTAACTGTGTACCGGGTGATCAGTTGAGTAAGGGTAGATTTAGAAAAAAAAATTCATGATAAAAGTTGCCAAGGGAAATTGCTGGAAATTATTTTCGAGTTTGTTAAACGTCACTTAGTGGACGTTTGACAAACTCGAAAATAAGTTCTCTTGGCGACTTTTATAATGAATTTTTTTTTTCTATATCTATACGACCAATATCTTATGATATATGGCCGCTCGCTACAACTGATCACCCGGTACAGTGATATTGAAATGAGATATAAATCATACACATTGAAATGGCCTTCAAATGTCTTGATTTTTTGATGACAGCTGTCATGTGTCGTAATTGGGAAAAATAGAATTCGATAGATGGCGCTCTGAAATGTCGATGTCATCATAGCAACGAGTAAAACAAATCAGCTGCCGTATAAGCCCTTTGATATTTAAGTGGTTTTATTTTGCTGTTTTAGTTATTTTCAGTGTGTGTTTTGTAAAACTTTTGCTTTTTCTTTGATTGTGGTTTAGTATTTTGTGTTGTTAAACTAAATTTTGACTCCTAATATTTTTATTTTTGGAGTAATAGGTATGGTTGATATTTGTGAAAAGTACAACAAGCGTTCAATTAACTGTTTAATTTTAGGCCTGATTTCGTGTTTTTAATTCATTTTTGATATAATTATATATACAAAGTTGCAGGGAAGGTAGGTTTGTATTGAGTAATATTTTAAATCTTTAATTCCGACTTATTTTCTCTTTGATCTGCAATGAAAACAAAAAATAGAATAACATAACCTCTTCCATAATATCTCTAATTATATAAGAATATTACCTCAGAAATGATGACAGTTGAGTTGGAAAAGTTACAATTTTTTCCGCCAGAGGTCTCATTGAATTCTACTCCGCCAAAATGAATACAACAACAACTCAATTTTATTTGATATATGCGACCATGGAAATTGTTGAAAAAGGTACAATTATATATTCTATGGTAATACTGAAGGTGTCAGAGTACACAAAGACAAAGCTTAAACAAATATAAGTAATTGTGGCTGGAAGTTGCTCCTCGTGGATGGATGCTTGTCCTCCATGGTTGGAAGATATCCCCAGCCAGTAGAAAATATAATCAATCGGTCAAAAAGTCCACGACCGACAGAAAATATTCCCCGCCGGCTTACAGGATGTTTTCTACCGGCTGCACCCTGCCAGAAGTTTTGTCTTTACTAGCAAAGTGCAGTATTAAAAATATACAAACAGATACAAATAAATTTTAAACAATTGTATGTCGAATAACAACAAAATATTAACATCTAGGTACTAACATTTATTACAATATTTTGACCGAAAACATTAAACACGAATTACAAATATCACCACTACTTTACCAACCCCTACTACACTCAAGCTTGAGCATGCAAATACTAAACTCATGCAGTTGAGAGAATAAACATGCAAAGGATACTTTACCAAATAATATAAGGCTTATAACTTTTATTATAATTGAGAGATCTATCCCTAAAAAAATTTCTGAAACAGAAAATCAAACAAAATTAAAAAATTCTTTAAAAATTCGACGAAATCTATGAAGCCTGTAAGAAAATGTTAGTGTGCTGAAAAGGAAGTCCTGGAAAAAATATCCATTACCAATGTCTGTTGAAAAAAGAACCAGATTGAGAAGGAAAGGCAGGATAATATTTAGAAAAATGAGGAAGGACATGTCTTTTGAGAAAATAACCAACTCATAAAAGAAAGGGAGGACAATTGTTAGAAAAATAAGGAGTGACACAGCTTACCTATGTCTTTTAAAAAATAACCAACTCTTGAAAGAAATGGAGGACAATATTTAGAAAAATGAGGAGCGACATAGCTTACCTATGTCTTTTGGAAAAACAACCAACTCGTAAAACAAAAGTATGAAAATAAAGTAGCCATTTTACATGTAACTGATTTGGTTTCTACGATATTTTGATAGCCCATACTGAGCAACTATTTCCCCAGCTTGTCATCCCATTCCATACCCATTCGACAAACGGAAAACACTTAAGCGCACTCGCCCTATCCGGTTGACTGCTCGCTTTGGAAACGAGGCTTACCGACAACCTAGGAACGAGCACTATACCACAGTGTGGTACTACGTGCATCCGTGCAGGAAAAAGTCAATCGCAAACCACTCAGTTTGAACATGTGGCGTACTTAACAGGTAAAATTAAAAAGTCTAGGAATGTCTGTTGAAAAAAGAAACCAACTTGTGAAAGAAAGACAGGACAATATTTAGAAAAATTAGAAACGACATTGCTTGTGGATGTGGATGGTGCTTGTAGATGGAAATTTGTCCCCCGTGGCTGGAAGATGACCCCAGCCAGTAGAAAATATAATCAATCGGTCAAAAAGTCTACAACCGACAGAAAATATCCCCCACCGGCTTACAGGATGTTTTCTACCGGCTGCACCCTGCCAGAAGTTTGTCTTTACTAGCAAAGTGCAGTAATACAAAAATATACAAACAATAATAATAAACATTTATTACACACAGCATAAAGATAACTTGAATCTAACACCACTATTTTACCAACCCCTACTACACTCAAGCTTGAGCATGCAAATACTAAACCCATGCAGTTGAAAAAATAAAAATGCAGAGTAGAAATTCTGTAGAGCCTAATATCCATCGCTGATAAAATTTCTGTAACAGAAACTCAAACAAAATTAAAACATTCTTTGACAAATCGGTGGAGTCTCTGAAGCCTGTAAGAGAGTGTTAGTGTGCTGAAAAGGAAGCGCTGAAAAAAATGTTTAGTCCATAACCGCCAAGGATAGCCGTTTTGCATGTAACCTCCTTGGGATCTACAATATTTTGATAGCCCATACTGGACAACTATTTCCCCAACTTGTCATTCCCATTCCATACCCATTCGACAAACGGAAAACACTTTGCGCACTCGCCCCGTCTAGTTGACTGCTCGCTTTGGAAACGAGGCTTACCGACAACCTAGGAACGAGCACTTTCCCACAGTGTGGTACTACGTGCCTCCGTGAAGGAAAAAGTCAATCATAAACCACCAATTTGGAATACATGTGGCTAGCTTGGACAGTAAAATAAAAAGCTTACCAATGTTTGCTGAACAAACAACCAACTCGCAGAAGAAAGAGAGGACGATATTTAGAAAAATGAGGAATTTTTGGAAAAAATGGGGGACAATATTTAGAAAAATGAGCAACGACATGGGTTTTTTTTGGATATAAAGGCTGAAAGCTACCCCTCGTAGATGGAAGTGTGTCCCCCATGGCTGGAAGAAGACCCCAGCCAGTAGAAAATATAATCAATCGGTCAAAACATCGACAACCGACAGAAAATATTCCCCACCGGCTGATTGTAGGATGTACTTGTCTGGCTGCAACCTTCCAGAAGTTTACCTTTACTGGCAAAGTGTAGGATTTAAATGTACATACATGATCAAATAAATCCAAAGTCAGGGTTTTAAAAATGTTATATCAAATATCAACACCATATTTACATGTAGGTAGGTACCTATACATTTTCACCAAAATGTGAACTTACCTATGTTTTCTGGCAGAAGTGTTATAGAGAAGTAATAATAATTTGGAAATTATGGAAAACAATATAGCTTACTCATTTCTTTTGAAAATTGAGTTTGCAAACTGTTTTAAATTCTTAATAATTTTTAACAACATTCCAAGCTCTTATATATAAATTATTAGCAGTAAGCATTTATTTACATGCAGTGCCAGTATATAACTTACTATATTGATGAATGCTTTAAAATATTTCAAAATTAGCTGGTACTCAATTTGTTCATACATTTTTAATCAGTTAAACTTTTTGTATAAAAATTATTCCTAAAAGATCCAAAACATTTTAAAAACACTGTATTTTTTCATTATCAATAGGAGTAGTAGTAGTGGGAAATAAAGGGAGGATAATACATTGAAGAAATATAGGAAATAACAAAGCTACCATATGTTTTTGGGAAATAAGTAAATACAGAATAAATTTTATAAAATAAGTATCCATCTTAACAATAAGTAAAAAGATTTGGAAAGTATATAACTTATTCTATTGATGAATGCTTTAAACTATTTCAAAATTAGCTGGTACTCAATTTGTTGATAAATTTTGAATTGGTCAAATTTTTGTATAAAAATTATTTCTAAAAGATCCAAAATATTTTAAAAACACTGTATTTACTTATTATTAATAGTAGTAGTAGTAGTGGGAAATAAAGGGAGGATAATACATTGAAAAAATATAGGAAATAACAAAGCTACCATATGTTTTTGGAAAATAAGTAAATACAGAATAAATTTTATAAAATAAATACCCAACTAAGCAATAAGTAAAAATATTTGGAAAATATATAACTCATTCTATTGATGAATCTTTTAAACTATTTCAAAATTAGCAGGCGCTCAATTTTTTGATAAATTTTGAACCAGTTAAACTTTTTGTATAAAAATTATTCTTAAAAGATCAAAATTATTTTAAAAATCTTTTTAAAAACACTGTATGCATTTATTGCTAGTAAAGAAAGAATATTATTTTCATAAAATATAGAAAACAGCAACCTATGTCTTTTGAGAAAATATATGGAAAATTAAGAAATAGAGACTTTATTTAGTCCTATAGTAACTTCCAGATAATAATATAAAGACTTACTGTAGAATAATAATCCTTGGAAATCATGGCCAAAAATTGGAAGTACACTTTGGTTCACTACCGAAAATTTCGAAAACACACAGTCTCACTACCGTAAATAATTGCGAACACACACTCCCGAAAATTTCAAAAATACTCTCATATTCCCGTAAATCACGAATATACATTCCCGACACGACCGTATCCGTTTCAAAAATTAATTCGATACTGAAAGCGAGATTTAAAATTTATTCATTAGTCACGCCAATCAACATAAACAAGTCTTAGTCATCGATGTGATATACACTGGCCGCCCTGCTTGAAAATATAAGGATAGATTAATTTAAAAAACATTTTTCTATTTTTTTTAATATTTATAGTATATGGGGAAAGTAGAAAATCTCCAAAATAATTTTTTTATGGTATTTCACGAATTTAGACGAAAATAATTATTGTAAATTCTATTTTCAGTATAATTTTGGCGAGCAGTTTATATATCGACAAAATAAACTTGAATTATAAGGGATATTTTACCTTCGTTTGTTGCTGTGATTCACGGAAAGAAGAAAAGAGAGGAATATCTTCTTTTTCTTAAATAGGGGATAATTTACCTGGCTTACAAAGAATAAATATTTTATTGTATATTCGAGGGGATACTTTACCTTCATTTGTTGCTGTAATTCACGGAAAGAAGAAAATACGGAAATATCTCTTCTTTTCTTCTTCTTTTTTTTATCAGGGGATAATTTACCTGGCTTACAGAGAATAAAGATTGTATATTCGAGAGGATACTTCACCTTCATTTGTTTCTCACCAAATAAAGAAGAGCTAAAATATATTTTGTGTAGCTCCCTTTACCAAAGTTGCCACATTTATAAAAGAATAGACTGTCGGTTTCTTTAAAAATAGCCTTATCTTGGTTAATTTTCAAGGAACTCTCATTATTATTTCTCTTGACACATTATAAACAATTAATGGTCTGTGTATTGAATATTGGCAGTGGATTTATCATTTTTCATTTTCATCAGATTCTCATTTTAATGATCACTTAATTGTATCTTGTGCCTGTATGGTTTGCAGAAACGGAAGTGTCGTGTGGATAGTGTTACTGAAGATAACGATGTATCTAGTCTGGTAAAAATGCATTTTGTGTCATTGCGGTTAAAATCTGCTTTGAGTGTTTTTATTATTTCGCTAATACGACTAAACAAATGCGGAATTGAGGATTTTACATACCTCCGTGTTGCGGTGGATCGATCTAGATCAGAAAGATCAGAAAGAGGTAATTTCGACACGCTTTGCCAGGAGATATGTAAAACCATCAATTGTATTTTAATTTTGCTTCTAATTCGAATTTTGTGATTAGATGCAAGTTGATTTTTATGTGTTTTTGATAAAAACTGTGTACTAATTTTGATGTTCGAAGTGTTCACACTCTCAGAAAAATGTTAATGCAAAATTCATACAAAAACTAACTTCTATTTTCTAGGCCTCAGACTCTCCTCCACATAGAATATCATCTAGTCCGATTTCCACAAGTTCGTTGTGCTCCCCCCGGTCAATACCAAGCGGTAGACTTTCCTACGCTTCGAATGGCAACATTGGATTGCGCCGATGTAAGGCGTTGTACGACTGCGCAGCCGATAACGACGACGAACTTTCCTTTCAAGAAGGAGAAATCATCATAGTCATCAACGAACACACCGACGATGACAACTGGATGGAGGGAATGGTGGAGAATGAACCGGACAGAACGGGAATGTTCCCTATAAGCTTTGTTCACATGCTGCCAGACTAATATACCCATATAATCGATATAAATTAAATATATTTTTGATGTAAATGCTCTAGAGCGAAAAAAAATATTTTCCCTAAAATGTTGATTGTTAGAAGGATTAGAATAGGGAAAAACTTGGCGAGTGTGGCGTTTTGATTGCGGTAAGCGAAGACACAGGGTGGCGTTGCCAATAATGTAAGTAGCAGCAAAAAAATGATTCTTTACCCATTGTACAACTCAACGTTTTCGAATATGACAAATTTGGTAATACTATAAATAGTAACAATTTCAATTGATATTAATAGCTATTGTTAATGACTCCGGCTACTCTATTGTTAACCAAACAAACACAAATTAAACCAACACTCAGTAAACACGGAAAAACGTTTGACACTTGACAGATCCTCACCTCCGACTTGTCGTCC
>CAJUYI010001069.1:0-25200 GCA_910591695.1 Galerucella pusilla | reverse complement strand
TCCGACTTGTCGTCCGAATTTGCTGATCACGGCCTCAGGCAAAATCTTGCCTACGTTGCATCATTCATTGATACACAGGGTGATATTTTTCGTAGATCATCTAATCAATAGAAATCTTCCTGTTGATCGCGAAAGTAGTATAAAAACGCTCTTATTTGAATCACCCTGAGTGTAAGGGAACATATAAGCGGGATTTGGTATCGTTTATCTTCCCATAACACACAGATTAGTGCTCTGGAGGTCGTCTACAGGTTATGGTTATCTGATTCTGTCAAGTATGACAGCTTTCATTTGGATCTGTTCACTTAACAACCCGTTACCCGGTGCCTGACCGCTTCCGGTAAGTGTGTAAAGGTCTTGAGGTAGCTATTTATTCGAGGACTCGTACTGAATAAATAGTAATAAGATTTTTTTGTCTGTAATTGAAATAGTCAAATTTAAAAAAATGTATATATACAGCTTGTCCACGGATGGAGTATCCTATAGGTGAAACATTTTTAAATATTCATTTAGTGAAAAATGTTATTCTTGATAAAAAACTTTGCTTTTTCTGAAACCCCATAAAATGAAATAAAATTCAAGTTTTTCAAAACCCGACTCATTTTATGGCCAGTTTTATGAAAACCGGGAGTGATTTTTTGACATTTCTTCGCATATTGGCTAATATCTCGGGAACCTTGAGGTTTGCAAGGTTCTAGTCTACGCCGTTCGATTCAGAATTGAATATTTTCTATAAAAAGAGGAATTTTTCACATCGAAATTTAGAATTTTCAGGTTTTGAAAATTTTTCACACCGAAACTTATACTAATTCGCGAAGACTCATAATTTTCAAAATTCCTCTTTTTATAGAAAATTCAATTCTGAATCGAATGGCGTAGACTAGAACCTTGCAAATCTTAAGGTTTCCGAGATATTAGCCAATATGTGAAGAAATGTCAAATAGTCAGACGCCAGGTTTTCATAAAACTGGCCATAAAATGAGACGGGTTTTGAAAAACTTGAATTTTATTTCATTTTATGGGGTTTCAGAACAAGCAAAACTTTTTATCAAGAATAACATTTTTCACTAAATTAATATTTAAAAATTTTTCACCTATATAGGATAATCCATCTGTGGACACGCTGTATAAGTTCCGCCCAATTTAGACACCTGTGATGCTAAATAAATGTTCTTTTTCTTATTAATAGTACAATTATGTAATTCTTCTATTATAATCTCTATCGGATATTTCCCGACCTGTACCGGGTGTCCCGAAAACAGTTTCCTTGTTAAATTACATAGAACACAATTACATACTTGTATGAATTAAAAAAAAATTAGTGTGTTCTGTTTTATTTGTGCTGGCGTGTCTTCATTAAATAAATATTAAAAATTGAAAAAAATATATAGAAGATTATAATATCGATGTATGGAATTACTGAATGTAACTTTGCATTTTTAAAATATAAAATGCCTAAAAACCCTTTACCAAATGATACCAAGAATTAATTAATTTAATTTGTAAATATTTGTATATTTCTTTATAATTATGTATGTACAGGGAGGAGACAGAAAACCAAATCGTGTAAAATTAGAAAAAAAATTTCTATGCTACGCGTTTCGTTTTCCATTTTCCTCTTTTAACCCTTGTGTTGATTACCATTCGCCATACATTTCGTATTATACAGGGTGTCGATTCAAATTAAATCAACTAAATTACTAATTTTCGCGGTGATATTCGTTATTTCGCCCTGTAAGTATAATTATTTAGCGTAAAGTTGGTCTGCCATAATTTAATATTTTTTCTGATAATTGTTTTTATACTTTGTATATATTCTTTCTAAATTATTATTCGCCCCTCTCTTCCTGGGATCGAACCTGTTTTTTCCCAAACTACTCGTACACGTTTTTATTGTGACAGCATGTTTGTGTAATTGTATAGTTGTGTAGAAATTATTTTTCCTAACGAAGAAGCGTGTTAAATGTTATAGAAACCAAAGAAATCTATGAATATATAAATACAAGATGGCCGTTTCAAGTGGGAACAGATGAAAAGTCCGTTAATTGGGATGATACGATTTCCATTTGAAATCCCCATCCTCTACAGGGTGGTCCTTAAATAATTGTACATCAAAGCACAGTACAATCTTCACTTCTAAATATTGCGATTCAAACCAACAAGCCTTAATAAAATGTTGAACATGAAATTTTAATTTTCGTTTTTTACAATAACTTTAACGCTTTTTGACGTATGTGTACAAAAATTTGAGGTTGGGGGTTTTTTGATATAAGAAATCATAATTTTGTATCTATTTCGATGTATTTTGTAGAGGGCGCCACATAGTCCACGTATCCGGCATAAATGTGAAAGACAAAAAAGTTTTGCGTACATTTATGCCGAATACGTGGCCTATGTGGCGCCCTCTACAAGATACATCAAAATGGGTACAAAATTATGATTTCTTATATCAAAAAACCCCGAACCTCAAATTTTAGTGCATATACGTCAAAAAGCGTTGAAGTTATTATAAAAAACGAAAATTAAAATTTCATGTTCAACACCCTGTATCTCTCTTAATATTAACATTTTATTAAGGCTTGTTGGTTTGAATCGCATTATTTTGAAGAGAAGATTGTACTGTACTTCTATGTAGAATTACTTACGGACCACCCTGTATATACGAAAGAAAACCAGTGTATACATATACATATATATATATATATATATACTGTTTGTTTAGCTATTTTTAAAAATAAAAATCCTAAAATATTTTTATAATGATCTTCATCTTAGTTTGAAAGGTTTATTAAAAAAAAGGGTGATTAACGCATTTTTGGCTGTTCTTAATGGAGTAATGCTGTTATTAATGGATTTATAACAGAATATTATTTGATATTTTAGTAGTAGTAGTTTTCGGTATCATGATCATTTTAAAATTATCATTGAACCGCCTACTAAACACTGATATTAATTAGAATACGGACAAACTGTAGAATGGTTCGTGAACTATTCTTATGTTTGCGTGGTTCTAATCGGCGGGTGTAATTTAGGCGCTAAGCTAACCATCCTTCTTTACCTGTCTGACCAAGAAGGGTAAATAATCCGACATGTATTTTCGCCGCTAAGAAGTGCAGGTAGGTCGAGTCATAAAATAACTCTTATCTTAATAATTCAACCACCAATATTTGGAAACACCCAATAGTTTTCAATTTCTTATTTTTTGATATTTTTATACATAGTTACACTTTGATAAACCGGATTTTCGCCTGGGTTTTCTTGTTTTTTTTTAGTTTTCTATTTCTTATTTTCTGATATTTTCATACATAGTTACAGTTTGATCAACCGGGTTTGGGCCTGGGTTTTCTTGTTTTTTTTTTAGTTTTCTATTTCTTATTTTCAGATATTTTTATACATAGTTACACTTTTATCAACCGGGTTCGGGCCTGGGTACTTCAGTCGGTTAGCGCCCAAAATACACAGGATTAAAATGACCCTTCGGTCTTGGCGCCTAGTTTACATGTTGTAAAAAGTGCATTAATCCTTTAGCGCCCAAATTACATCCGCCCGTTCTAATATTATTTTAAACTCTCAACTAAAATTTAGCTGATATTAACCTCTTCCGCTATGCTGATATCATTAATTATTTATACATTTAAAATGATTGGTATTCATGATTCCGCATCGTTTTTCTTTTGGATGCTATCGGTTATATTAGAGCTTAAACGTTTCTGTTTTCTTGTGATTTATATTCATTCCATCTTTGTTCCGGTGGTACTTTTCTTCAAATTTCCAGGGCTTCCTGTATATAATCCCAAATGTAGTACGCTAAATTGGCTGATGTTAACATTTTTTTGCATGAAAAATGCTTTTGTTATAAATAGTTGATTCCGGCTGATTATCATTGCTCTTTAACATTCTGTTTTCAAAAAAAACTTCTACTGTACCTTTATTTTTAGATTGTAAGTTTATTTTTTTGTATGTATAGTTTATTTTGTATTGATATTTCCTCTTTATCTTTAGCTGTTACTAATTGTACCGTTCCTACATTTATGACCTGATTTTTAAACGTACTTTTATTGTTATTTTTTTGTAATCAGTCTTTGATAAACTCAATTTCCACTTTTATTTATTTTAGATTTAAGTGCTGTTATTAACATTATTTATAATCAGCTGACGTTTTCATGAACAGCGTTTAAGAACAGCCACGGATGATTTTAACCTACAGTTTTCGCAACTTAACTGATATTAATCGGCTGTTCTCAAAATTATCTACTTTGATATCAGCTTATTTGGAAAAAAACTTGTTTGTACACTAATTTGTAATGTTTCCTTTGTGATAAACCAAAGCTTGAGCAACGGTGCCCAAAATTGAACAAATCTGCGAATCCAGATAATTGCTGATTTAATCCGCAGTTTAAGCTGGAATAACAAGAGCCAAATAAATGTTTTTACTTTTGAACTGATTTTATTGGAAATTATACTATAGACTACATAAAAATGATTTCTTTTCAAAAAGTGAACTTCATAAGAAATGTTGAAAAGTTTAACAACTAATCGGAATTTACCTTTTTGAAAAGTTATTTTAGACTTTTACGCATTGATAGCAAGTCTAGCTATTTTTATTTTACAGTATTATCACTAGTATCGGTGCACAAACATGCTACTGGAAAAATATGGCTTTTGATGTACGTAATTTTCTGTAATTATAGTCAGTTTATTGTAGATATTGTGAAGTATTGAAACAGTTTATTGAATACTCAGTAAATTTGATTTTTCATAATGTAGTTTTACTTATACCTACACTCCAAACACAGCAAACTCCTGGTGATAAAAGGTCTGTTCTCACAAGCATCACTTTGACATTCCGGATTCGGCGCAAAGACCCTAAATCGTTCTCCCGAGAACACTTTAGCGTCTAGACTGTCTGTGATGCTTGTGGGAACAGACCTAAAACCTCAGCAGGGGGCGACGTCCCAGCACTGTGGTGGAACGCGTTTGATGCGATAATTACAGTCAAGCAACGTCGAACATGGTTAGTACTTGGTTGGGTGACCATGCCGGGGAAAACCATCGTATAGGTATAATGTTGATATGCCGTCTTTCGGAGGAGACGTAAAACCGAGGTCCCGAGTCCATGGATGTTGGGCTCGTTAAAGAACGCTACCACTGGTTGGAACACTAGTTGGTTCACCAAAATTTCCGGTGCTCCTGGTGTCGGTGATTAGCCTCAGTCGCAGAAATAGACCGACCTCAGCAGGAGCCAGAAGAGGAAAGTAAGGAGATACCTCACCGGCCACTGTTCCCTAAGGAAATACACAATTGGCATATATATGGAGGAACATATCTGGAAGAGGATTGGAGGAGGATTGGAGATATAGACTCCAAGAGAGGATTTCTCCGAGAAGACCTAGTGAAAAGACTGTCGAGCTGGTCTCTTCACATAAATGGCACAATCAAGAGCAGGAAAAACCTAAAGGATGAGGTGCCGAGGTCTCGAAGCCTCTGTCTGGTGGTGCCCAATCAATCAACCCTCCCAACCATTCAGTAATTTCCTAAGGTTTATGAAGTCAGGGATTCAAAGGAAAAACATTCATTAAAAATAATTTATTTTAATAAACAGTCATTGAATTCTCTAGAATTTTTGTCAAATCTTCCTCTGATTGTTCTTTCGGCGCCATATTAGTGATTCGTTTCTGAAAAAAATATATTTTACTAGATTTTCACATGTGAAAAACATTTCCGGCTCTCCGGTTCACTGGTGAAATATTTGGATATTCCAAATATACAGCGTTTCCACGGATGGAGTAATATCCTATAGGTGAAAAATTCCTTTTTTATAGAAAATGCAATTCCGAATCGAATGGCGTAGACTAGAACCTTGCAGAACTTAAGGTTCCTGAGATATTAGCCAATATGTGAAGATATGTCAAAAATTTCAAAAAACTGGCCATAAAATGAGACGGGTTTTGAAAAACTTGTACGTGGACACGCTGTATAAAGTAATAGGTACTAAAGACAAAACAAGAAACTCGATTTTACCTGCGGAAGCACCCCTTTCACCAATTGAGGAATTTCTTCCTTAACATATCCCAATTCGGACAGACCGTTCTCGATTTTCATGGTTTGCATATACTTTCTAACCGTATCTGACAATATAGCTCCTGCATCTGCCTTTTTTGCATTTCTAATGTCGGCTCCAAGTATTTCCGCGGCTTCCAGATGCTTATCAGGACAAGCTGACGATGTAAATTCAAATACTGCAGGAGCTGTTATCACTACGGACAGTCCATGCGGAATTATAGCATGATCTTTACTAAAAATCAACAATTTTCATGGTTTAGTAGCTGTATTCATTGTTGCATAAATGAAAGTTTTGTACAATGTGTAAGACTGGTTGCATACATAATATTACTTTCAAGTTGTGAACTCTCCGTTGGCATCTTGTCCACAGCACACTATTTAAAATTAAAAAATAAATCAACAGCCAATGATGGTCAAATTTCTAATATTAAAGAAGTTGGCACACTGGGCACAGCTCTCTTTTGCAAATAATTATAACATTAATGGCGTCGGTCAAGCTTTTAAAATCGAAAATTGGTTTTTGTCAGTGAGTATTTCGGGAATAATTAACAGTGTATTCATTAACAGTTCCATTATTTGAATTATCAGACTTTTTGGTTGTTTATTTGCAGCTAGTTTCTGGATATGGTGGCTGAGCTCGCTTCGATCCGTTTCGACCCATAGGTAAGCAACTCTAATACCTAATATTTCTGAAATTTTTTAATACCTGCCTATATTTTTGTAATTTGAGATAGTAGGATGTCAATCTATATTAGAAACTATTATCAAGTTCGTAAAATATGAACAGATGATCAAAAATCAAATTTGTTGAAGAGTCGAGCAATTAGACATAATAAACGATTCTTAGGTACCTACATTCCCTGTGGTTAAAATGGACGACTCCGTCTGCACACGTGCACACACACAAACACACAAAAGCGATTCTTATAAAATGGAAACAAAACAAAGATAACAGTTTCAGTTTTTTTAGGAAATATACATTTTAATAATATTAGTCATTTTCTGTTTATTGTACTATACCAGTTATATGGTAAATCTTGTTTTTTTCGTTTATGATAATTGATAATTGTTGTGTGTATTAAATTTAATGCTCGATGACTTATTGCATTAAATTTTTTAAATATTAGATTTTATGACAAAAAGTTAGTAATGGTTCTTACTCATAGTCGTTTGGTATAAAGTTTTTAACATTCCCTGATATTGGGTAAGACAAACCATGAGGTAAATGTACACCAGCATTACCAAAACCAACACCGGCCATTGTGGAAGCCAAAATCATTTGTGACCTTGCCTCCAAATCGTCTTGACGGTATACGGCTCTACAATAAACATTCTTAAGATAAAACCAAATGAAAAAATTATAAAAAGGTACCTTTCAAAAAAATTTCGAACTATATTCAGGGCAAACCTAGCCCAAACATCGGAGACTGGGTTACTTCCATTGTAGGTAGGTCTTTCTTTTGGATTTTGCGGACAAGGTGATCTTTCGTTGTAAGGTATAGCAGTGAATGACTCCAAGGCATGGCAAAATACATCAAAACCTGCATAAGCAGTAACTCTTTCTGGCAATGTTAAGGTATGTAAGGGATCTATGATGCCTATTGTTGGTCTTAGAGATCTGTGAGAGATTCCAGTTTTGGCTCGAAGAGGTTCATAGTCGAAGATTGCTATACCGGTTGTCTCGCTTCCTGTTCCAGCAGTTGTGGGAACTGAAAAACAAAATCTTTCATCTACAGTATTATTCTTGGGGAAATAACGTACTTGCTATAAGAGGTTTTAATTTTTTGTTGATAAGTTTTCCCTTTCCAATAGGAGCATTGACGTAATCTAAAAATTCAGCTTCAGTGTCACAAGAATATAAGTTTGCTGCCTTACAGGTGTCTATAGAAGAACCACCGCCAACTGCTATGAAAGCATCAAACATTTTTCCTCTTACAAAATTTATAGCATCCATCATACTGAAAACATTTTAAAAAAATACTTTTTTTCCATTAAATCAATCACCTTACCTTTTCTCAGTGGGCTCTACTCTAGTTGCATCATATAATTCGAAATTAACTTTGTTTTTAGTGAGAGAATCCAGGGTGGTTTTCACGGGATATAAATTTGACAGATACGGATCTGTCATAACACAAACATTTTTAGCTCCCAAATTTACAATATCCATTCCAACTTCTTTAGTTACCCCCTCACCATATCTGATGGTAGAGGATGCCATCTAGAAAAATTTATTCAGCCTAAAATTTTTTTTTTAAGTATTAACAATCTTACTTCAAAGGCATAGTCTTTGGAAAGTACCGCATTGGAACTAAGTTGAATGCGTCCATGATTAGAGTGGGCAGGACACTTGCAGCTAAAAATAATTTAATTAGGTATTTCTGTACGGTTGGTTCAGTAGTCATTTTTTAATGTTGGTTGGTTAGCCACATCCAGCATTGCATGGATCAAAAAAAGTATTTGTTTGTATTAATAATTATTATATAATGATCGAATATTTTTTACTTACGAATTTACAGCAACTGATTGTAGCAATTCCAGCACCCTTTTCCTTCCAGCCATTTTTTGTGTGGTAGTAGTAGTAGTGCCCTCTGTGGTCCTTTTGAAAATATAAGTAATATGAATAAATTTATCAGTACCTATATGATCAGTATACCGTTGTGTAAAGGTTAATGTTCATCCTATTTCCACACTTATTATTTATCTAAATAGATTGAATGTTGTTTTCGTATATAAAATTATGTTTAGCCTTGATTCACTTGAAAAATACAAGTTGAATAAATATTTCATAGATGGCGATAAGAGTAACAAATCGAAGATAGAATTTAATTTAAGATTATCGCACCACATTATTATTTTATAAGTACTTTCGACATTTCAGAAATAATAAGTGTTAATTAATAGTATTATGAACAATACTAAGACATCGATTTTTCATTTTAATTTGGTATTTTTTTTAAGAATAATCTATCATACAGAGTGAATAAGATTCGAGCATTGTTTATTAAACAATACTTCAAGTAATGTAATGTAATTTTTTCTTTTTTGTCCCCCCTATACCAAATTTATTCAACTTGTGAGATTTTTTTGAAATCATCTCTGCAAGGAAAATCTGAAAATTGAAAAAAGTTAAAGTTATGTATCCTGCATGGTAGACATCATTTAGCTAGAATGTAATTTTGGTCGCACTGTATATTTCACACATTGTAGTTCACATGGGGTTCAAAAACCATACGAGCAATACCTACGAGGTGTTTGACACGTAGCAAGCAAGATAAGGAATTTAATTAATTGATATAGTAAGTTATGCGATTTATGCATTTAAGCATTGCTGTCCAACTTCAATTAGCCAGCAGGCCAATTTTTAAAAAAGAAAAAAATATAGTCGAATATAATAACACTGGAGTTTATATTTTTGCATAAAAAATATTGCGTTATATTTATTGTTAAAATAAAATATCATATATTAACGGAAAAAACACAAAACTAGGTTAGGTTTGTGGGTCTATATGTCCCTCCACATCGACTCCCAAGGGTCTAATGTGGCTCTATCCCATATATTATATCTTTATTTTAAATTTCGCGCTGCATTTGAGTATGCTTAATTTTTTTGATTTGGGTACCTAATTAAAATATAAAACACTTCTTAATACTGTGATAAAAAATTTATTGACAACAGTTAAATTATAACTACAAGTTACATTGGACAAAAATTAAATATTAGAAAGAAGATGTATGGCGGTACTTTCATTTTTATTAAGTAACTCAGAATACTTAATCTAAACTATGTAAGCTCAATCACATGATACAGGGTGATTTATTAATAAATAAATGTTTTTCTGTGTAAAATATACACTCTAATTATTGAATCACCATATAAAAACAATGTAACTAAAACATATGTTTATAAAAATTGAATTACGATCTAGTTAAGTATGTTTATATTGAAAATTATTCTTAATAATAATAAGTTTTTGAATTAAGTCACTTTATATACCTTTCCAAGCAAGGTAAATTATTTTAGAAAAAGCTGAAAAAAGCAGAAATAAAAAAAATTGTTAAATTTGCGCGGAGGAATGTACATCTTGTAATACTAATTGCTATTTTAGCTGCAACTCCCTGTATGTACATATTAAACAAAAAAAACACACGTTCTATATTCTAAACCACAGTTGAACAGACCAATATAATTCAAATCATTAAATAAAGCTTTACTTAAGCGGAATGAACCACGGGAGTGGAAGTGAAGTCATAGCGACTCAATTTTGGGGTTCTGGGACCCGATAGATCCTCAGAAAGAGGTCTATATACTGATCCACTATGTTTCTTTTGACCAGGAGTTGTGTGCCACAAGGGAATCTTAAGTCTTGGTAAGTTCGCTTTCTGCATGTCAAATCCGTTATTTCTACGTAAAATGCAAAGTGTTATTGTTACAGCCATAGTTAGTACAACCAATGCACTTAAAACAAATGCTGATGTTACTGAAAGAATGTACGTTGCTCTTGCTAAAGAGGTGCTTTCTTTCGGGTACCTGGTAGAAGTTTCTTCATCGTTATCGTTATCTCCATCATCGTAGGAGTCGTCGTATTCGTCATCGTCGTTTTCATCACTGTCATCTTCGTCAATGTCTAATTTTTCAGTGTACGTTTCGTACATGTTATTATCGTCGTTAAACTTGAAGCGAGCCACTTTAGTTATTGGAACAGAATCGATCATTTGTTCAGTACAGAGACCTTTATGTAGATTATCCCATTTAACTTTAATATATCCGTCGATGTCTTCTCTGAATGCTCCATCGCCTCTAATGGTACTGCTTTCGTCAATTAGATTCACTCCTGTCAATTCCAAATAATAGAATATTGAACAAAGTTTTTTATCGAAGACAAATGAATTGTTGTGTAGTTCGATGGCTTCTAAGTTGGGCATGATTACGAAATCATCGGATGTCAAAGTGCCTAATTCATTGCCACTAAGAAGCAACTTATTAAGAGATTTGATGCGTTTATTGTAATTAGACCAGAGTTTGGTTAAAGAAGCATTCCTAGCGTCGATATCTCTAAGGAGACCATTACCAGCAAATACTTCTGGGTTAAGTACCTTGAGAGGATTACCAGCAATATTTAATACTTCCAATTTTTTGTTGTTTTTAAAGGCGGCTGGGGAGATATAAGATATGTCGTTATGTGAAATATCTAAAGCCTTCAGGCTGTTAATTTTTTCGAACAAATAGTCAACATTTTTTAAATTGTTGTGTGATAAGTAAAGATTTATCATATCTTCCATATTTTGGAATACACTGCTACTCAAAGTTGCAATATTACAGTATTTGCATGAAAATGTGAAAATTGGGAAGGTTTGTCCATTATTCAAATAAAAGGATGGAAGAGTATGGAAATTATTGCCATCTAAGACGATCCTAATTAGTTTTCCATTTTCAACAAAGAGTTTTTCATCTAACTCAGTTAATTTATTGTAAGAAAGATCGATTATTGAAAGTTCTCTCATATGTATGAAAGTTTGGCTAGAAAGGTTTTTAATATTGTTGTGACTCAAAGTTAGTTCGTTAACGGAGGTTAGTTTATGAGCAGTGTTTTCATCGATTCCGTCTAACTTACAGTTTTTAAAAGACAAAATTTCGATATTATCAGTGATGTTCATAGAAAAGTGCTGAAGAGGATTGTTGTCCAAGTTAAGAGTAATAAGTTGTTGGTTGTTTATAAAAATAGTAGCGGGAAGTCTAAATATTTCGTTATTCGACAAATGTAACTCTTCTAAGAAGAACAATTGAGAGAAAGTTTCCACTTCCATGGTCTTAATGTAATTTCCTGACAAATTTAAGAAAGTTAGCTGGAACAAATATCTTAAATCTGGGATTTGGTCTAAATAACTACTACCGAAGTGAAGTTCTTGCAATTTTTCCGAATCTAAATCTGGACTATCTTCAAAACGACAATCCACGAACTTCAACCGTTTAACATTATTAAACGATTTCGCATCTATGGATCCAATTCTTGTACCACTGATAATAACATCGTCTAGATTCTTAAAATCGCGAAAAACATCTTCTTGAATTTGGTTAATTATAACTCCGTCCAAACTAATAACCGTTGTTAGACTTTTGTCAATGTCTCTGAATGTGGTACTGTTAAGGGTCAAAGGCTTGTCACAGGAGATTACTTGCAATCTGCCGTAAAGCTTGAAGTTGCAGATACAGTGGTCGATGCAGGGATTCGATTGTTTTTGGCCATCCACCGCCAGGACGGCGAATAGTAAGAGGTAATATTTCATGTGGGTCTCTGAAAAAAATACAAAAAATCAGATGCTGTTTTTAGAGAGTCGATTTCTCGTCCCAAAATCCCTGGTTACGAATTTTAGGCATTATCACAATTTTTTTTATCAATCTTTAAGGCCCTTATAAATTTCGTGTTTTAGTATTATAAATTTCAACATGTGACGTTATAAAGCTTTGGTCCCCCTCTGCCACTTGTCACACAATGTCACATTCCTGTGATCCCCTCCCAACCCCTTTAAATTGTGACATAATTTATGGATTACCCCTATAATATGGAATATTTCCATGATTCTCAAATAAAATCAATAAATAACAAATTTAATATCATAAATAACATATATTAGTCGATCGGTTTCACAAATAACATTTGCATCGTCACGAGTAATTGATATAAATAAGCAAGCTACAATGATACCTAATTTTTATGTTTTCTGTAAGTTCCTTCTGGCATTACTTATTCTTTTTTCTCTTATATTTTTCGGAATCAAACCACAATAATGTTTTTTATTTTTTATTTCGACGTTTCGGTAGCGTTCCAGCTACCGTTGTCAAGATTAACTAGTAATGAAATAATTTTTGGTCCCTATCTGACACAACGAAAAAAAATTGACAACTAGACAATCAATAATATTTGGAAGTTTAAGACTACAAAACTTTGTTGTCAAATTTTATTGAGGTCCATTCATAGTAGATCACATCTCTGGTAAAATGTGAAATAAAATATTTTATTTTACGATATTCTAACGATATGATAGTCTACTAGAAATGGAATCCAGTGAAGTGAACGTTCCAGGAACGGTTTTTATTGGGATAGCGTTTTTTTTTCTCTTATTTTGGAAATGTTTGTCTTTTTGCGTATGATTATTTTTGTTTTCAAAATATGTATAACTCAGTTTGGTGATTTTGTGTATTGAAGTGTGTATCGATTAACAACTATTCCAATGATAAATCATAAGAAAACCTGGATAAAAACTTATGATGCTATCCTGATAACGCAGGTAATTGATTATTGGGAATTTATTTTTCTAACATTGGTAACCAAATTTGACTACATTCGGCTGAAATACTAGCTACACATTTATCAAATCCCTGACTTTAAGAACTCCCTATCATTGATATATTTTTTATGTTCACTTATTCGGACTTTCAATGGTCTAGATGTTTCACCTAATTTTTATCTTTTACCTTCGGATATGCCATATTACATATTTCATTTTCTAATATATCAGGTACTTATTGTAAGTACAAAATTATATAAACGTTAAAATATTTTGATATGTATGATAAGCTTAATTAATTGGGATTATATTCAATAAATATACATATATTGTTGCTGTGAAATGACCTCCCACGAGAGGTGATAAAAACTGGAAATTTTTACCTTAAAATTTTGGTTTTTCTCGAAAAAACAAAACAAATATGTCATTAAAATATCATTATTGTATTAAAGTTTTCCATAACTTTATTCAAACATTGATTGTAATAAAATTTAAATCTTGTCCAGACCACCAATCAGGTTGTTATTGAGGTCGATAACACCATTTTGCATTTTTTTATCAGTCTATGAGTCAGTGTAGCACACATATTTTATATATTCTTCCACACTATTACTTTTTACCACGTGTTCAATATTAAAGTAAGTACTATCGATATTCGTGTGTATTTTAATGAATAATTAAAAAAAAAACAAAGATTAAAACACCAGGAGAAAAATAGATTTAAAAATTCACAATTTAATCAACGCTAGATTATTTTATCTACAATCAGAAAAATTAAATTTATTACTCTATGATAAAGAAACACAAGATCAAAAAATTGAAATGAAATTTAAATAATATACTTAGACAACAAAGGAAACTAAGTTTATCAGTATCACAGGAAAGAGTTTACTCTAAGGTCACTATGGCCAACAAAAAGTGGTTTTTTCTGACAAGAATGACAGTTAAGGTCTATACCCTTCAAAACATAAGATTGTTGCATGTTTTTTATCACTGCGAATATCTATATTGCTTTATTTTAATTTAAAATGACTTTTTAGTTGAATACTCAACATATCGTTGGCGAATAATTCTAGGAACTCTTGGCATGTCACCATTTCATTTCTGTTATCTGTCACTCGCTATGTCAGATGTCAGTGAAAAAAGTAATTAAAAGAATAGAGATACAACTAACTAGAAATGCTACAAAAATCTAATCGAAAATGGACATACACAATTAAGCGGATATCAACAAAAATAAATATAACTGACATTTGACATAAACAGTGACAGAATAACAGAAGTGAAATGGTGACTTGCCAAAAGTTCCTTATATCTGCGGAATAAATAAATAGACCTACTCTAAAAAACTAAAAAATAAGAATAAATTTTGAATTTTCACGGAAACAATCACCACAGCCTTCAAACTCTTGTTTGAACAGTTGAAAAATTAAATTTCTTTTTTGTTTCCGGAATGTTTTGTTCCATATCAATGTAATTTCAAATTTTCTGTTTGTTTCTTGCTTAATTATATCAATTACTTTGAGAAAAAGTGAGGTTACTTTTTACGTTTAAAAAAAATTCGCTTAGGTCATTTTTCTGCTTCTTTTAATTCTTAGTCAGTTATTAAATTTTAATACAAATCAAGCAAAAACTGTCGAAACGTTGCTGACCTTACAAAACGTAATAAAACGAATCGCATTTAGTAACTTAATGGTTTCTTTTGTTAATTTAACTTTACGACAATGGCATTAATTAATACCTACCACGTTAATACATTATTTGGCAACACAGCGACAGCATTTTTTTGTCTAATTAAGTTGTAAGAAAATCAGAAAGTTCCTATCAACAAATACGAAACGCGATATGACAGGAGTGTATTTTTCTCATGTCTGTTTTGCACAAATTGCATAGTTAAATTGGCGAATTGCATCCACCGTTTATGCCATATGGATTAGTTAAGAAAAAATTAAGTTGGCAACAAGGATTTCCGTGAGACTAGTTATATCTAATTCGTTGAATGTTTTCACATAATTATCCATTTGTTGGTTCTAGGCTCTTTTATAATAGAAACAATTACATAAATAGCCCACATAGAATCATGCACTAGCCTGGCTGTTTTATCCTCACACAAATTCAAAGTACATATTGTACTAGCTCTGAAAAGGTGGTCTTTGAACATTGTATCGAAAGTTTATTTTGCATATCTCCAGATATCATATTGTATTAGATTAAATTACTGAGATTATTAGCAATAAAACAAAAAATTGTATGTAAATGATCCTTTTTGATTAAAATAAATTAAAATTTGTACCTTCCTTGGTATCAACTCTGAAAACAATTATGATAAATTGAAACAAGGTTGTCTCCTACAATTTTTTCAATGAATTAAATCATTTACATTTTATGACGAATTTACTTCACTAAATCGGTTAATTCAAGGTTTTTGACAAACATTATAGGGACACAAAAAATGTTCCTCGATTATATCAATGTTTCGTCCTTGTGGTCGATATCAATATCGAACAAAAACGAACCAAAAAATGAATATTTATTTTGTTTTTAGTATTTGTAGTTAAATTGGCAATACAAATACATCATCTGTGCAAATTTCAACTGTCTAACTGTAACAATTCATGAGATACAGCATGGTGACAGTCGTACGGACAGTCTCAGTGATAGGGTTCCTTATATACCCTACGGGTACGGAGCCATAAAAATGAATGAAAACTCTGGTTATGTAATTCTGGAAAGTAGATTCAATCGATACTTCACGACATTTTAATTCAGTTGTTATCGATAACCATAGGGGATAAAAATCCTTGTTTTTAATCGATTATATTTTACATTCCTCCCACATATATTGATAAATCACAGTTTATCAGGATTAAATTGTTTTAAAGTCGTAACAAGTTATGGTAAATATATCTACTACTATCACAGAAAATAATACAAATTAGTATTCAAAACAAATTTTCAATTTGCGTGGAATATTTGAAGTATATACAGATGTGTGATGTCATAGTGCGAAATTTAAATTGCATTTTCAAAACGTAAATTTCTTCTTTAAAAACCTTCATTCTTCCATGAAACTAATTTTTGTTTGTTAACGCTTATGTGTGTAGTACAAAGAACTTTTTCAAAATCAGTCATCATGCCTATTAGGAGTGGATAAGTGGAAATATAAAGATTGAATAGCAACAGATAACATGGGAAATGGTACAAATATTCAGTTCATGATTCGGGATAGAGAATCCTGGGGAAAAGAGACGAATACACAGCCTCATGGGACCGTCTGGTTCACAGATTGCTCATGCTCTGGTGATAGAGCAGGGGCTGGAATTTACTCTAGGAACCCAAGGACACAAATCTGTGTACCATTGGGTGATGGTGTATCTGCATATCAGGCCGAGATATACGCTATCTTGGAATTTGCGCAGATAAACCTAGACAGAGGTTATGTGGACCGACAGTCGGCAGCAATTAAAGCCCTGAGTGGATATACCATCAACTCAGGACTTGCTGACGAATGTCGGGAACGACGCAGTGCGGCTAGAATGGATTCCGGCCCACTCTGGTTTTAAAGGCAACGAAATGGCGGATGCACTGGCTGCAGAAGGGGCGGCAGCTCCTTTCTGCGGCCCGGGCCCGACCCTTGGCCTAACAAAACAAACAATACGCAAGGAGATGAGGAAGTGGCTGAGGAACCAGCACCTCGCTCATTGGAATGCTCTGCAGGGCCCTAGACAATCCAAACTTCTACTGAAGGAATGGACTGATGGACACGCTGGGGCAGCTATTGAACTACCAAGGAGTAGGTTGAGGAAGATAGCAGGACTCCTAACAGAGCACTGATGTGTGAGAAAGCACCTCTACAACCTAGGAGTAGAGGAAAGTTCCCTATGTAGGGGTTGCGGCATGACTGACGAAACGTCAGTCCATGTTCTCTAAGAGTGTCCACACTGGACACAAGCAGGCTTCCACTGAAAAAGGTTGTGGCCTTTATTGAAGAGCTCGGCTTCATGGATGTCTAGGTAGCAGGAATGGCACAATGGGCTCGCCAGTGGCCTCAGTGCAGGCTTGAGTTTGTCTAGATCAAGGCTCGTAGTAGTAGTAGTAGTTCAGTTCAAGCCCAACCCAAACGTATAAATGAATGAAATGAAAAAAGGGGTGAACCATTAATCTAAAATAAAGTGACTGAACTGCCTACAAAGACTAGTAAACCTAGCTAACCACAATAGAGTAACTCTTAGGTAGGAAACATTATCTTCGATAGTGAAGCATTATTCCATTGGAGGTATAGACTCCCTAGAGCTTCAAAGGGAGGATTTCTCCAAGAAGGACCTAGGGAAAAGACTTTTGAGCCTCATAAGGGCTCTTCATAAAAACGGCACTACCAAGAGCACAAAAAGCCTAGAGTTTGAGGTGCCGAGTGTATTTTCAACTGATCAAGTAGTTATTTTGAAAACATTACACATTTTATGTAGTTTTTATCAACAAAAATAATTGGTGTTCCAATTTAAATACCCTCAGTGTTCGACTACTATTTATAACAATAATTGAAATTTTCTTTCTTTCTCCATATTAATCCTTTGTTACAGTGTGTTTCCGGTTTTAAATAACGGTAACTGTAAAACCATCTATCAATTTAATAATAATAGCACTATAGTTAGTGTACGGTGATAATAGTAAAATGGGTGCATATTGAATATTAAATAGTTTCTGAAATGGTCCAATAATCATTATTTCGACATTGAGTTCAAAGCTAAAGTATGATTCAAATGTTTGAAGGATTATGTGTGAACCTATAATGGGTTTTTACTGGAAATGTTGATAACAAAATAAGTAAACAGCAGATTTAAGTAGATATTTAAAAAGGTGTGTACTGTGTAAGCACCAAAAGTTTAAAGGAAGTAGATTTGCAAAAAATAGCACTTGAGTACAAGAAAAAGTATAAACGGTATTCTAGAAAGGGATAAAATGAAAAGGGACCACCCCGAGGTTCTTGGAAAGGTCGACATACCACTTATGAACGACATATGACGGAGAATGTCAGAAAATTAACATTGACAGATACTGGAGAAATGAAAAGGAAGCATTTTAACTCAACTAAATAATAAAGTATGTCAAAGACATATGATGCAATGTTGCTGTTTATTAAAGTTAAACAAAACTATATTATTTATATTTTAACGAAATGCATCTTTAATAACCAGACCGATTTTCAATCACGTGACGACATTATGACGTTTGTTAGTAGGTACAAATTTTCAATACACTACTGTTAGAATGTATAAACAAATATTTAATTTTTCCGTCTGTGAAAAGACAACGAAAAAAAGGCGTGTTTGTTGAAATTTCTAAATTTTACCACCCAGTAATTATAGGTATATACTCGACATAATTTTCATTTATTATCTATAAAATAAAACGTTTTTGGTAAATAACGCTACGTAAATGTAGATAATAATGTAAAAATGATATTTGATTCTATGAAAAATAACCATCGACAGAAGGTAAACAAAAATCGAAACGAGACACGAGTTGACTTCCATCCATACTTTGTATCAACCTTGACAACTTGTTGCGCACCTACTAAACCGTACTACAACAATAAAGCCCAAATAAGATACGAAACTTACACATAAATAAAATAAACTGCTATATTACTCACCAAAATTTACTACGTATTCCTTTAAAATAAAGAAAATTATTAGTGTGATACTTCAAAAGCACTTTGGTCACCAATAATGGTTAATAAATATACCTGTACCACTTTACACACAGCACACAGGTAAACTCTCCCACTACTTTTCTGGCATTACTTCATGAATTGCTCACTAGAGGCAGCACTGTGACTCAACAACGTTTAAGTACACAATTTGATGAACTGTTTGACCTTTTTAAGTCACTTGTTAATGCAACTTTTCTGGTAGCGCCCTCTTAAGTTAAGTCAGCCCACTGACCGAAAAGGCACCGACACCGAGATGAATCTACGTTGGCCCAGAGAAGGGGCTTCATGCCCGTATATACTGAGTGTTTCATCTGAATCAAACCTACCTTTAATAATAATTAATTATATTTCACATTTTTTTAATTAGCTTATATCTTTTAAACTCTTTTAAACACCGGCCGGAATTTCATAATTACATTGTCTATAAAAAGTTGTCTATATTGTCTATTATCCATATATTGTCTATATTTTATAGACAATGATAATACTCATGTAAAGGAAACTTTTATGTCTAGTCGTTATGCAACCAGTAACTACCCATACTGTGTGTGTGGTAATCTATATTCCAATTTCATTGTAAGGTACTACTATCGGAGTAGTACTGAATTTTGGTTAGATACCTCTTTGGTTACAAAAAAAAATCATACGGTACCCTTGTTAACGCAGAGATGGCGTTGTGGTCTAAAGTTGAAGCAAGAGAAATGTTATTATGTTTATTACCTTTAATTGAAAAATCAAAAATAAGTCAATATTTTAATTGGATCGTGCTTCACTACTCCATGTTATTTTAAAATTTTGTACAGTTAAAGATTAGATTAGTTAAATATTTAGAAAATTTTTGCAGAAGTGCCTCTGTTCTCCAAGTCGCCAGAATATTATGGCAAGATAATTACACATCGATACTCTGGTTATATCTAAACATCATCCCATTTATACCACAAAAGGATTATTTATCAAAGTCCAAATAGTAAATATCATTTCTTATTTCTAAGAATACCAAATGGATTTGTTATCTTGAAGTTTAGATGGTAGTTAAGTAAACAATTCCTGGTGCCAAAGCAAAAAGGTATCTTTTCTTATATTGGAAACCATTGGTGTACCAAAGTACTTTATTAAAGGGGTAGCAATAGTAATATTACAAAAAATAAAATAAACAGAAAAGTAAAAATAGGTACGAACTGATACTGGAAGTTGTTAAACTGTTGAACCTTTTCATGTAGACACGTGGGATTGTGTAATGGAAATAGGGTGGTTCAATTTCGCAAACCGATGAACAAAATACATAGTTAGGTGGATCAGTTTTCTAACATACTTTGTAATTTTAATTACTAATTCTTTTTATTTTTATTTTCAGACAGCTGAATCCGCCAAGGTGAGTTTTTTTATAATTTTTTTTAAATAAAAAAATGAATTGCATGATAAAATTTAAAAAAATTGTATAGAAATTTGACTTTATGAAAATATTTTTTGACGTGAGTCGAATCTTCAAAATTTGTCCCCTTTTCATAAAAAATGGCTGTGCCTTTGCTTAAAATATTGACGTAGACCTTCATAGCTTCGATTATATCCTATATTTGAAGACCCTTTCCAAGATTTGAACTTTCAAAATTCAAAAAATTGACAATGTGTACAAAAAAAATGAATTACTAAATAAGGATGTAACAAAACAATTTAAATTATAAATAAATAAAATAAAATAGACTTAGCTGGATCTAAAAAAATTGGAAGGATAGTATTTCATTAATTAACCCCCCCCCCGAAGGGAAGCGGGTCGCTATAGGTTTGCCTAAGCCTCTTCAGCCTACATTGGAAAAAATAAAAATTTCTGGATTCAAGAAATGCTTGCGAGCGATACCACTTTCTCTCTAAAAATGATGAAATTTTTTTTAGAACTGTTTGAGCTCTAGCTTAGCTCCAGTGCCTCATTTCTTGAGTTGACTCCTATGGGAAATATGGCGGCTTACCTATGAGAATTTCAGATTTCGCTATTCTACAGCACTCTTCTTCAAAAAGCATGGAACCTATTCCACATGGTGCTAATTCATTTACTTTTAGGTTGTTTTTTTTCTTGGCCACAAAAGCGATACCACTTTCTCTCTAGAAATGATGGGAAACTTCTTAGAACTGTCTTAGTTCTAGTTTAGCTCCAGGGCCTACATTGGACAGACAAAATAGGAATTTCTGGGTTCAGGAAATGCTTTCTCTCTAGAAATGATGGGAAACTTTTTAGAGCTGTTTGAGTTCTAGTTTAGCTCCAGGGCATACATTGGACAAAATAAGAATTTATGGGTTCAGGGGAATGCTTCCGAGCGATACCACTTTCTCTCTAAAAATGATGAAAACTTTTTTAGAACTGTTTGAGTTCTAGTTTAGCTCAAGATCCTCGTTTCTTGCTTTGACTCCTTTGTGGGAAATATAGCGGCTTACCCATGAGAATCAGATTTCGCTATTCTACAGCAATCTGCTTCAAAAAGCTTAGGAGCCTATTCACACGGTGCTAATTCATTTAGTTTAAGGTTGTTTTTTCTTGTATGCGGATAAAATAAGTTCAATATTTTCAATTGAAGTCTTAAAGTGTTTAAAATTAAGAAGGCAATTGTGTTATAACTTTTGGTAACAAAAGCTGTCCATTTGATCTCATAAGTTATCATTATCAACAATTTTTTAAACTGTTAATGCTATACAAACAACTTTTTATAAATTTAATTAAGATGTTGAATAATTATATCTTTAGAGGGAAACAAATCATATAGGAAGTAGAGTTGAAGCCTATGAAAATAGTGTGCTTTTGCTGCCTATCAACCTTTTTGTATTATAGAAGGATAGAAGGAATATATTCATAAAAATTCAGTGGCGTGTTTATAATCTTGCTTTGGGGAGGGCCGAGGCAAAAATAAAATTAGTCGTGGTACTGATTGACCAAAATAATTAAACGAAACAACACCAGAATAATCATTCTTTTTATTTTGGCTAAGCAATGAACAAAAATGGAAAATAGCATATTTTTTTAGTTCAATTATTTCAACCTGACCAGTCTTTGATGCTTATTCATCTGGTTAGACCATTCAAACGGTCTTCCGCCATGGTTGACCTCAAATGGGTTTTCAGGCGCTTTATGGTTGAAAAAATCCTTTCCGCTGTTACCGTTGATACAGGTAGAGTCGCAAATATCTGCAGTAAAATCTTTATTGCAGGGAACAAACTCGCCCTACAACAAAGTGCTTAGATTGCTGTAGAGATCTGGTTTATCTTCCCATCTTTTTTGCCAAATTATTATTTCAGCTCCTAGTTCTTGTTTTGATATATTAATGTCTGCTTCATACACGAAACAAGCCTTGACAATTGTTTCTGTGGTGTAAATTTTATAATTTTTTTGGGATGAGGCCTTCGATAAATAATATTTCAGTTAATCTGTTATTGAATCGTGAATCAAGCTGGGTTATAAAATGATCAATATAAGGTATAAATACCGTACGTTTATAATATTCTTGAGACGAACTGCGCATGAAATATTCACACCTTATAGCTCAAAAGCAATAGAAGGAACTGGGATAGGAGTGTTCGGGCCAGGAACCAAACACTCTGAAAGCTTGGGAAAATCCCCAAGTATCTTTCAAGCGGAAATCCACGCCATAAGAAAGTGCGCCCAGTTCAATATATTGATAAAGGATACGGAAGACAAAGGATTATCATAATGTCGGATAGTCAAGCAGCCATTAAGGCACTGAGCTCTTGTGTAATCAGTTCTAAAATGGTGTGGGAATGCCTAGACAAACTCAATGAACTAGGCGAGAACAACATAGTCACCTTACTATGGATTCCAGGACACACTGGAATAGAAGGAAATGAAATAGCAGATGAACTAGCAAAGAGGGGGACTGAAATACCTTTCTGGGGGCCTGAACCCTTTTGCGGAATCAGCCCCAATGTAAAAGAATGCATAAGTCAAAGTAAAACTGCGCTAAGAGTTTAGACAGGGATCCTAACGGGACATTGTCGCCTGAATGGGCACCTGAAAAAGCTCAAAATAGTGGAGGAAGGAGAATGCAGATTTTGTGGAATGGAAGAAGAAACCTCCATCCACATACTTTCCAACTGCACAGCAATTCAGAATCCTAGAGCACAGCACCTGGATATTACTGGATAGAAGAGGAACATTTGCCTAAGTTGAAGCCTGCAGACATCCTAAAATTCCTCCGGGAAATAGGACTAAAGGAACTACTAGTTTCTGAGACTCTCCTCAGAAACTGAGTAGAAGTAATTGATAGATTGCAATAAATAATAATTAAGACTGGATGTACCAACATTATCGTTTTTTTTATTGGAGTGTAACTGCTTTGGGGGGGCCCGCCCCCCCCATAAACACGCCACTGTAAAAATTCAATTTTTATAAAATTTAAACATAGTATTTATCATCATCCCGTAAAAGGCACTCTGAAACATCCACCTCCCTATTTCGGATGTACCCCACCCTAAAGAAACGAAATTATCTTTTGTATTTTATATACATATATATATATATATATATATATATATATATATATATATATATATATAATTGTGTAACGTGTTTCCCCCATACATGTGCTTTATCTTTCTTAGCAAGATCTACTAGGTTAAAACGCGCGCGCGCGAGTTAAGTCACATTTTTAAATTCGAATCGACTTGTAATGCCACTCAAATGTACGCTTTGACCAGTACCGGTTGCAGAAATAAATTTACTTTTCAAAAATGAAATACGGACACATGGGGTGAAGTGTTAACCGACATTCAAAAATACTTCTCGCGCAAGTGATTTTTGTTGAGTAGAAACGAAATATTAGTGCTGTGGAGTGATAAGTCTGTGTATTTTTTATTAAAAAAGTTTTGCCGGTTTTGAATTTTTGTGAAAAAAACAAGTAAGTATTTTATGTTTTAAATGTATTATGTAAGATTAATTGTTTATATCTCTGACGGAATACTGGTTATCGGATTTTAGACATTGTCCTTTGATTTTTATACAAATTTGCGTCATGTTGGTTTGATAATTTTATTTACAATAACTAAGCAATTGCTCCAGTTTAAATTGATGATTAGTTTTTACAAATCTTTTTATTTCTTTTACTTTATTTTTCAATTTGGACATAAAATTGTTTAAATTTAAATCTATATACACTGCCATCGTTTTGATGTGACTTGGGAATTATTTAGGTACACCTATTTTTGAAAAAAAAAACTCGTTTGTTATCAATAATTTAAACTGTTTATATTTCTTTTGATTTACTTCATAATTTTACGGATTTTTCTCTTCTAAAAATGTTTCCAAATACCTCATATATTTACATCTGGTTATTTCTTTTTTATATTAAAGGTTTTGGGTAGTTTTCCAAATTTTCATATCGAAGGACATCAAAACCTAATTAAAATCACATAAAGATACATTTTATTGTCATTCACTTCCCTCTCACACAAACCAAACTTTTTTCTTGACTAGTAATGTTTAAAAATAAATATTGAAATAAGTACTACATGTACCGATAAAAAGGATCATTTTATTTTTTAAATGACATTTTAAAATTCTCCTTATCTTATCTTCTCTGTAGTTTCATGTATACGTTTACTATTGGATAACATGGAATGATAGCCTTAGAAATTTTGAAACAAATTGGGTGTCTTTATAGTTTAAAACATTGGTATGTAATTATTTCTAAACTTTAAAATATTAAGCAGTTTTTTGCTATGCCTAGACATTTCAAGGAACATTTTCTTATACAGATTCTAAAATTGGCAAGAATATGTTCTTTAATATTATTTAGGGTTTCGGTAAACGTTTTAACCCCCGGAATTTTATGTCAATTTCAATTAAAAACATAGTTAAATTTTTCTAATATTTAGAAATACATACTTAGCCTGAAACTTAGTAAGTGAGGTCACAAATTTGGGTAGTGCTAAGATAAGATAACAGTTATAGCAGCGTTGACAGATGGTATTTATTTTCTTGAAGTTAAATTAATTTTATTATTGAAATAATAGGGACATTAGGTATACTTTTTATATAAAATTTAAATCCCAATAGTGTTCTAAAATGGGGATGGGTAATTTGGTCCCCGCCCTGTGTTAATCCTTTGGTAGCCAGGCACTTCGATAATCCGGCTGGT